>JASAND010015170.1:0-11824 GCA_030248195.1 Trissonchulus latispiculum | reverse complement strand
TTGCAAAAGATTCTCCCAAGCTAGGAGTGCTATCCACCACTCCCAACATTTCTCCACTCCCAACAAGTTATGAACAGCGCCAACTAAGCTTAAGCCGTGGTTACACTTGACAATCTTGTGACAGGGCGCTGCCACAACGCGTTGTCACAATTGCCGTTGCAACAGAATTGTCACGACGTTGTTCGTGTAACCAGCGACACAACGTTGTGGCAACTGGTGACAACGCGTTGGGTCCACACGTGTTCTTGGGGGAGGGGGGGGGTTTCACCAAACCCCCAAGAACTGGAACTCACCGCCCCGGCAACGCGGCCCAGAATACTAATTTGCGTAAACGGATATCCATGTTAGCCTGGGCGTATTCTAGTGGGGGGGGTGGGGGGGCCCCCCCCATAAACACCCTTCCCCCCCCAAAATCGTTCCCCCCCCCCAAAAATCGCCCCCCCCCCCCAAAAAAGTGGGCGCCCCTTTTGGTACCAAATTTTGCCCTGAAAAAATCGCTCAGAAGGTCAAATTTTCAAAATTTTCGGCTTCGCCGGAGATTTTTACTCAATTTTTGCCCTTTTCAACACTAAATCTGCTTATTTTTGCTATGAAAATCAACTTTTATAGTATATGCCAGAAAAATAGCGCTATTTTTAGCATATTTTTCGAAAAATTTTCGCCCCCCCCCACAAAAATTCCTTGCCCCTCGGACTTTTGGGGGGGGCCCCCCCAAGCAGCCCCCCCCCCAAGAAAAAATCCCTAGAATAAGCCCAGTTAGCCGCCTATTCCTAACTTTATCTCAAGAAAATGAAGCTAATTTCGCATTTAAAATTTCAACTATTCTGTCAATCTTTCGGTACGCTGCTAATTGCAGCTATTACATATTGTGACATGTCCTAACTCTAAGCTACGTATGCAAACACACATTGGATAAAAGCTACCTAACAAATAGTGCCAAATTTGAATTCAAAGCACTGGAAAACCTATATAGACGAGGTTTTAACCTTCCTGGGACTTGAAATAAAAATTTGACTACGTAGTAACGTTGTCTGGCTTTTTCCTAGGCAAAAATTTCTGGGGGGGAAGTCTAGGGGGGTCCCCCTCCTCCCCCTCTCCTCTTTCCCCCCCCCCCCTCTCTCCTCTCTCCGGGGGGGCCCCCCCCTCGGGGGGCTCGGATTTCTGGGGGGGGGTGAGAAAATTTTTTAGAAAAATGTCTAAAAATTACTATTTTTTGCTGCTGAGCTAAAACATTGACTATTTTTAACTTAAATTTAAGCTTAAAATAGCTAAAAAATGCTTAAAAATGGGTAAAAATCCGGAAAAAATTTTCCATCAAAACCCTATTTTAGGGTTGGGGGGCTTCTGGGGGGGGGAAGCGAGCCAAGTCTGGGGGGGGAACGGATTTCTGGGGGGGGGGGCCCACCCCCCCCCTGTAGGAAAAAGCCAGGGGTGGGGGGGGGCTTCTGGGGGGGAAGGCCCGAATCCTGGGGGGGGCGACCCAAGCCTGGGGGGAACAGATTTCTGGGGGGCCCACCCCCCTGTAGGAAAAAGCCAAGTTGTATCCTGAGATCATTTCCGTGGGTGTTTTTTTTTGTGAATTCGTTCAAAAAAATTCACAAAAAATTTTTACTGCTCACGCTACACAAGTTCGCTGTACTCCGTTTTTTATTTTTTCGGAAGTCGAAAAAAATGAAAAAAGTCGGAAAATTTAATCATTCTGGGAAGTCTTAGAAGTGTTCAAATTAAAAAATTTTTGTGATTTTTCTCAGATTTTGTTAATTTTTTTCCGAATTAATAGCTTTGCTTGAGTTTGCTCTTATGTTGAAGCCCGACATTAATTTTGAAGTTTTCTTTATTTGCATAAACTGCTCAGCTTTATGAAGTGCATATAAGTATATGTCAGTTCAACGAGAAACTAATAATTTTTGAGATTAATGTTAAATTTAAAAGTTTCAGCCAACAGCTATGCTCTTTATCATAACAGACCACTGTTCTTTCTTGCTTCAACACTTAAGCCCTGCTTGCTTTCGCCCGCAAGGACAAAACACGCCTGGTGGCACATATTTTGTAAACAGAAACTAGCAAACGAAGTTTGTGCTTAAATCTAAAATCCAAAGTTGTGAAAGAATAAAAAATTCTCCACACGGAAATTTTTTTGAAAGTTCTCACTGCTCCCAGAAACTAAGGTATGTATATAACTGGGAATTTGCATCCATTGTTGAAACTTCGTTTGGACAAACTTTTTCACAATTGCTCCTAATTGCTTAGTTTGGATACGTCAAAAAGCTAATATGCCGAAATATTAGTTAAGACAGACTACAAATGCTGTAGAAGAGCAATCTGAGACGCTCTGACAAGATTAGGACAGGGGGAAAAAGTCGGAAAACCGGAAAAAATACTTTTTCCGCTCGACTTTTTCCAGGAAAAAACCAACCCTAGGCTATCGGCTTGAAATGCGCACCATGCCATGTATTAGGTGGGGGGTGGTAACTGTATACCGTTCCATACATACCAAAAGTTTTTGATGAGCACGTCAATTGCGAAAATGCCAGCGAAAAATAATTTTTAGTCGAACATTGGTGTATCGTAACTAGCTGACACAAACTTGAATTCAAAATATATATTTCCAGAGAAAGTTTTGAAAAATATTTTAAAATTTCCGAATGTTTGTCAAAAGTATGCTAACTTTTCATTACTTTGTCTGAAATGTAAACGGATATATATCCTGATATTTTTGTCAAATCGACTATTATTCGGATTTCGGATATATATACAGGGTCCATCACTAATTGGCAGTTCCCCTTGAATATTCGTTGTCCTTCCTTACCTTGGCGTGTTTTAATGATGTATGCTGTGCGTGAAACGTGTACGTACAATGAGATGAATGTCAACTCAGAATATTTTGACATAACGGTTTTTTTGCGTAAAATACTGGGTATTTACGCAGTCGAGTTTAAAAATACGCAGTCAAAAACAAAAATACGCACCAAAATACGCAGCCGAAAAATTCGGTAGCAAGAATTCCAAGAGTGCTCTAAATTAATTTCTTGAGACAATTTCAACGTAGTTTGGGCTCTGGCTTTTTCTGGGGGGCTCCGCCCCCCAGACCCCCCTCACTTACCTCTTCGCTTCTACATTGATCCTTCCGTCTACAGTTGCTTCTAAGCACACGTACAAATATATATAATACATGCGTTGTTTTGTTTCTATTTTGATTTGACATAGTAAACTAAAATCTTGTCTGTTCTGAGACTCTATATATTTGTTCTATTAGTAAACTCTATTTGTCTAACCAACAATTAACTTTACTATTAAATTGCTCCAGGCAAAGAACTCAAAGTTTTAGGAGCAAATTTAATCCAAAATTTAAAATTTTTTTCAACTTCTGGGGGGCTGCGCCCCCCAGACCCCCGCGTATCTATTTCGCATCAAATATTCATACGTATACCATAGTTCAATCGGCACGCAACGTAAACTGAAGCTAAGACCCTTAATCTTGCTTAAAATCTCTTAAAAACGAATTAATTCGACGCTAAATGCGTTTATAGCGTTTATAACGTTGAGAAGCGATTTTTGTAATTATACGCAGTCGAAAATAAAAATACGCACTCGAAAACAAAAATACGCAAAATTTACGCAGGTCCGATTTTCAAAAAAAACCCCTGTATTTGACTGCAACTAATCATATTATATATTATGCTTAGGTATACATATAACCGTAAAAACACAAAAAGAAACTTTTCCTGCAAAACTTACTTGCATAACCGTCAAGGCTCCATAAGTGAAGGCTGACCAATACAGAGAAGTTACGGCAGTTCCAATAACAACAAATGGACTTATTTTATCGGTAACGGCATCTACACGCCGAATAAGTCGCATAAGAATATTCAGAGAAGGATAGACTATAACATATTCGGTGTTGCACTGTGGGCATCGAACAGGAACAAAGGTGTTTCCCTTCTGCTTCTCATCAACCCACCGTTGTAAGCACGACGTGTGAACCCATTTCGTGCTACCGCGACAACGACACGGACGAACCCATTTCGCTAAAACAGTATGTATAAGCAAACATAGATATCAGATCTTCTTCACAAGCCCCCCTCAAAACCGGTCGGTTTAGTGGTTTTTCGGCAAGCTTGGTAACTTAAACAGCAGCAAAACGCCATTAGCAATGTTACGAAATAGCAACGCAGATGAAAGTTAAATGACCGTTTTGGAAAATTAAATATAATAAACCTAGTTTTTTCAGGAAAACTTTTGCAAACACGATTTTGAGCGTTTCGCTGATCTGTGTGAATTAGTTATACAAGTAACAAAAATGCTCCGCACAAAAGAGGATAATATGTGTGTGTGTTGGCTGTATCGTATATATATATCCTTTAAATATATAATATAAATAGGTATATATCCTTTAAATTCCGGTTGAAGAAGTAAAGACAAAAGTTTCATGGGCACGTGACGTTATTTGGCACAGCAAATATTGGTGGATGGTTCCATGTCAAAAGTTGCTCAGCTCACTTAGGGCTTTCATTTGATACCAAATTTGACCACATTTGAAAACTTTCATTTTTGACCGAAAATCGCCTAAGTCCCCACCCCACCCCACCACAGCACTCTACAGCCACTTTGAGCATGCAGTTCTATGACAAATGTCAAAAGTTGCTCAGCTCACTTAGGGCTTTCATTTGATACCAAATTTGACCACTTTTGAAAACTTTCATTTTTGACCGAAAATCGCCTAAGACCCCACCCCACCCCACCACAGCACTCTACAGCCACTTTGAGCATGCAGTTCTATGACAAAAGTTGCTCAGCTCGCTTAGGGCTTTCATTTGGTACCAAATTTGACCACTTTTGAAAAATTGTATTTTCGACCACTTGAACCCCCCACCCGACTGACCCTTCAAACGGCAAAGTGGAACCAGCCCAGCAAAATAGGTACGTCGGACGGCAAAACGGATACCGGGAATGTGCTGGGCACACCAGAAAACCCCTATAGACAAAGTTTTGAGAGGCCAGGTAAAGCCTACTATGGACCTCCAGGAAGCGGTTTCCGACTTGACCCTCCCGACGGCAAAGTGGAACCAGCCCAGCAAAATGGGTGGGTCTGACGGTAAAACTGACTGCGGGAATCGATTCTCCGTGCCAGGAAACCATTGTATGGAAGATTTGAGCGTTCAAAGTTAAATAGATAGCGAGAAATTTCGATTTTTCATTTTTCGAATTTTCGCCATCTTTGACGGGCCACTGTGGTCGCTAGGGAAGTGATAGAGAAACGCAACCTGGACCGTTAGTTAGTTCAATATATGTAATTTCTGAATATAAAAAGAAATCAGCTCCAGCTCGTAACGTTCGACCTGAGCGACGACCACAAAAATGGTCACTTTTCGCTATGAGCCGACTTTGCGGCGCCACTGCGGCGCTGAGGTGCAGCTGCGGCGCAAAAAAGTTGTGATTCTTAAATTCTTTAGAGGGTACTACTAGACCCTATAGCCCTTTAGGTTGGCCCACCGCTGCAGATCACGTGAAAGCGGCGAACATTATGTACAATACAACCATCAAATAGGAGAAACCGGAAAAAAAACATCGCCGCCATAACCGGTCCGGGGCGCAACTTTTTAACGGTAAGTGATACGGGGCTGAAACTTCACAGACATACTAAACTCGATGTGCTCTACAATTTGCGCATGAAATCTGCGCAGGATCTGCGCAGGATTTTGCGCAGCTTCTGCGCAGCTTATTTTACACTGTCTCCAGCCACTTTTCACACATATTATAGGGGTCGCTGTCGCGACCCCTATGATATAGATTCGATTGTACAAATTAATGTTTGTGTAAATATAGCAGATTAAGCAAAAAGACCTGAACCAGACTCCAAGACTATATGAATACAAGCAGGAAAAATGCTCCTTGCAGGCGCATGAAAAAGTTAAAATGAGCTATGATGTAGTGTTGTTGGCCGGCCGGGTGGAAAACGGCTAGCCGGCGGCCGGCCGGCCCACGCGTGTAGTAGGCCGGACGGCCGTAGTAGGCCGGTTGTTTACCGGCCTACCGACTGCTTTTAACCAGCAAGGTGGACATATATACAAACAAGATAAATGCTGCCTTAGTGCCTTGTCTCTTCAATTCAATAAACCATTTTATGAAAAAATATAGAGAAACTGGCACTTTACATTTTCTGCTTTAGTGCTTAAAAATACGTACAGTAAACATAGATGTATAAGTCCTTTGACTATTTAAAACCAAAGCTGCTGTTCATGGCTTATGTTGCAAATATTCGGTTTGCCTTAACTTTTTTGGAAGCCTACACTTTTGCTTTATAGGTTGCTATTTTCTGAAGGTCTATGCTACAAAATAGAAACCATTCCCGATTATAGTCAAAACTACGAGTTTTGTTTTTTGTTAGATTTTTCATGTAAACATTTTAGTGAGCTTCATAATTACTTCTTTATTTGTTACTATTTAATAGTTTTTAGTTAACCTACATAATAGATCACACCAATAATGTCACACAGAGAATTCATGGAAATCAATTTCAAGATTGCAAAGCCTCCAGAGCTTGTTGCTGGTAACTAAAATTCACAAACTTCCTGCAAAATTAAATGTAAGGGCAAGTTTACCTTTTCCTCAGTGGACATTTTCTAATATGCCTGTCTCAAACAAGCATACGAACCAAAACCTGAACGAGATAATGCTTCAGAAAAACAAACATGTGTTACTTGGCGAGGAAGATTTTGTCATCTAGTTGTTCGTGTGAGCAGAACTTATACCTTCCAACTCTGGTGCTTAAATCCCGCCAAAACAAAGCAGTACACGTTTTCTCTTTTCATAAATGAAGGCTTAAGCCTTTAAAATTGCGCTATATTGCAACATAAATTTTGTGGCCGTGTCTTCTGTTCCCTAAGTTCGCTTCAGTTCAACATAAGTTAGAAACGGTGTGGTTTCAGTTAAACTAGTTTTAGTTTCAGTTGACAACCTAAAATAATTTCAGTTTCAGTTTCAGATCTCTTCCCAAAATAGCTTCAGTTTAAGTTTCATCTGACTGAACTGAAACTTGTACAAACTGAAACCAAGTTTGAATTCCAGTTTCACTGCCTGAAACATCGCTAGTTAGGATAGTCCTAGGGGAATTTGTTACGCTGTAATGTACACTACACGTCTATATTATTCGGTATCCGTTTGTCCGTTACAGTTTGCCTTACAGTCACTGGCGTGGATCTTGTTTCGGTTACCTCCGTCACGCCGCTTTTACTTTAGCTACCGTAACCCTCAGCCAATCACGGAGCTGTCTTTCTATCTCCTACTACGGGTCTACTACTCACAATACTTCCCCCACACAACTGAGTACCCAGAACACATTAGCGTGATCGAAAACGCAGCGTCTATTTAACAACTCACATTGTTGTCACCAAACGACCACATAAATAGATAGAAGCATATTATATGAATTAAGCTTCAAACAATTATTTTTAATTGAATTTTTTTAAAAACATCAAGCAATTTTAACGTCGTAGCCATTATTTTATTTGCTTTATGTTTTGTAGAATTTCTGTAATGGACAAACGTAAAAGTGAATGCTGCAAAGCCAAACTACAAAGATTTAAAGATCGTCTAAAGTTCTTGCCTATTTATGACAATCCTTGCTTTCCAAATTTGAGAGGGACTTTTTGGAAACATTTTGCTACCGTCTCCGTTAAAGAAGACTGCGTTGTTGACAAAAGTATATTACCTCCAGACGGATACTGTGTCTGCTCCTATTGTTGTGCCATTTTTAAGCTTGAAGTTAACAGCAGCAGTACGCTCAAACGCCATTTGAGCAGTTCCCATCCCACTATTTCGCAGTCCAATTCTGGCGGGCCATCTGCAGCGGACAGCTCTATTGGTTCTTCTCCCATTTCAACTTCGTCCCCAGCGGCCTCTTTCACTAGACTTGAAGACAGTTTTGGACAACGGAAACTTTCAGTTAGACAAAAGGCCATTTGTATCTCTTCCGTAGTGGAATACATTGTTACGAAACTAGTCCCTCCCAGCCATTTGGATGAGCCTGCATTTCGAAAGATGCTCAGCACCCATATTGGTATTGCCGACACCTCTCCTGGTGGGAGGTATCCCATTCCTTCCCGTTTCCAGATGGTAAATACCTTGATTCCCTTGCTTTATGAGGACACAATGGCTAGCATTTGGAAGTATCTCATGGATCTTGCAGGGCCTTCTAATGAACTGCTGAGTGCTGGGAGGTATGTTTTCAACATTTTTTAAGTCTGAACAAGGTACAAACATTACCCCCCTCCCCGGCACGAACTCCAATCTACAGAAAGTTATAGGGTGCCAGCAAGAGTGCATAATTGCACTATTATTAAGAAGAAGAGTAAGCCACTAGAGGGCTTCTCTTCACTGCATTGCAATATATACGCGAATGTTTCCCCGTTTGGAGGAGGATTCCAGTCTCACACTCTGGACTATCAAAAACTGCTACTGCTGCTACTACCGTGAGGCGTAAAATAAGTTAACCTAAATCTTATCACAGGTTTTATTCGCGACAGGGCTATTACAGTAGTAAAGTTGCTGTGAAATTTAAGAATGTAGTGAAATTTCTTTAAAGCCTTGGATTTGCTTGACGTTGCTCACATTTCCTGTTTTAATCACGATTTAAATAATTTGGTCAAGGTGGATATGCTTGGATTGTCTCTTCAACAACGGAACAAACTTCCGCCGACTGATCCTAGAACACTCCTTCATAGCATTTTAGGAGATTGTCGACAACTGGTTCGCAAAATCAACCACTCTGGAATGAAACGGAGGGTAGCTAAGGCAGCCGCAGCTGCGAATCCGAAAGGTCCGAAGTTGCTTGTACCGGATGTCGAGACGAGATGGAATTCAACGTTGAAAATGGTTCGATCAGTCTATCTTCTTGGTCCTCATATCCGAAAATGTATTGTTGATCACGCCACTCTAAGCCAGCTCATTCAGAGTGTCAGTGTTGATCGTCTGAAATCTCTATCCGTAATTTCTAAATACCTGGAGCCTTTTGAAGAGTCTACTGCACTTATGAGCGGCACCTCATATCCAACTTTGAATCTCTTCCTTCCTCAGAAAGAAAGAATTAAGCTTCAGTTGGCCAGTGAACCACCCCAGACTACAACTACGGTGGGAAACAGTGTGGGTGACTGCTTTGAAATGTGCAGCGGAGTCAGGGGCGAAGTCCATCGCTGCACCAGTTGGTCGCAAACGTCAAAGGTTGCCAACTACTGACGTCCACAAGAAAGCTGCGTATTTCGATCTTAGGGTCAGAGATTGCAGTTTTCTAACAAAGGCTGGTGCTTCCGAAGCCGAGCGATTCATGTTGAAAGAAGAAATGACAAACCTCATCAAGCCAGAATTGATAGTTTATATTGAAAATCATTCTGTTAATGGCGAGTTCGAGTCACCCCAGCCGAAGCGGTCAAGCAGTACTGACTCGAACGTCTGGGGACTTGACTTTGGCGAAGAGGATCAAAGATTTTCGGAGGCTCAGATGGTTGCTTCTCGAGAAATCGAGAAGTATGAAGGATATAGCATTCAGATGATGAGGCAACATTTCTCCCCCGATGCACTTCAGTCCAATTCGTGGCCTCTTCTGTTCTGGAAAACGTTTGGAGTAAATTTCCCCAACTTGTCTGCCTTGGCAAGAAAATATCTTTCTATTCCAGCAGCAAATGTTGCGTCAGAATCGCTGTTTTCCCTGACCAATCTCATGCTTACTGATCGCAGAAACAAAACCGGCCCGGAAGTGCTGAAGCAGATGATATTTCTAAAACGGTATGGCTACTATTTTACCAAGAGTACATAATACATAAACTCTTCAGCACGTAAACATAGAGCAAGTGAGCGTAACCCCGTGTCGACTGAGTACCAATTTACAGCAGGGGTCACTAGCGCCCAAGTTGCAGGTATGACGGGTCGTTAGCGTGCAGAGGATGTGTCAAGCTCATAATAGATTACTGTATGCCTGTTCTTTGTATTGTATTCGGTGCAGTCCATGGCTGTTCCATTTACTAGAGATACATTTCATGAACTGCACTCTTGCAAATACAATTTGATTTAAGATTGCTGTTAGATTTTATTTCAAAGTAATTAAATAACTAAAGTTTAATGGCGTTTAACTTCGAAAAACCTATGCTTGTGTTCTAATTTTAGCAATTGGAGTTTCGTAAAGCCTGTCAATGTGGTTGAACGCTTTCTGAATAGAACGTACAAGAAAAAACCAAAGGCCCGCAACGTCCGAAAAAGGTAAATCTAAAATCTTAACAGTAGTAAGATACTAGTAAAAATAAATACAGCAAACGAATAATATATATAGTCAGTGCAATCGGTCCCCGTTGCTCTCTGTTTGGATTATATCATAACAGAGTTTATGCGCTGATTCTTTTTGTAACATCGAATTTTAAGGATTGTTGCACAGTAAGTTACTTTCTCTTGAGAACCTGAAAACGTAGAATTGCTACAATTATGCAAATCTGCACAGAACAGTTAATTAGGCTTAAGAAGCTTCTATTAATATTCAACTTGAACTGAGCCGTCTGTAAGCAATATGTTCATCGGAAAGCTATATCAGTTCAATTTGTCTTATGTTAGTTAATTTATTGTAGACTCATGACTGACGCGCCTACTGGAACCGCAGAAGAGACTCCGGTTGATCTTGCCAGTTCGTCGGATACTGACGTCGAGAGCCAAAGTCGAGATCCTGGATCTGAGCAAGGCCCCAATGCTGCAGATGAAACCATGGGACTCGAAGACACTGATAATGGTACTAAAACTAATTTTAACTAAGAAGCGTTAGGGAAATTCGGATAATTGGTATTGATTTCAACTATCCAACTCTGATTGACGACAGCTACAACAGACAAATTTACTATTTTAATGCTATATCGTAAGTGAGTTTTGCTTCATTTTGTTTCAGAATACGACACGGAGGACGAATCGGAGGGACCAATGATTGATCCACCACTAGGATCAAAAGACCGATACCCTGAAAATCTTCTTTTTGTATATACCATTTTCTGCACTTGATGAAGACGATGAAGAAACTGAATATTAGAAAATAGGCTCAATGAAACTGAAAAACAGAAAACTAGTTTTGCAATGACTGTTCTTTTGTGCTTTTTTGTAAGTGTAAAATGTAAATATTTTCAAGACTGTAGGTAGCGCGGGTCCTTAGAAAACCAATCAGAATGGAAGCTACAGCATAGAACACCACCAACAAACAGGCAACTAGTTTCCGACGTCTTTAGCCTTTTATCCGGATGGCCGGTAAATGACAGGCAAGCGGCAGCAACATGGCCGGCCAGCCATCAGAAAAACGGCCGACAGTCGGTCGGCTGGCAAACGAAAAGAGAACTGTCGATAAACGGCCGCCCGGCCGGTCGAAAGCGGCCGGCCGGCAGAAAACACGCAAAAACGGCCGGCCGGCCGGCCGGAGAACGGCCGAGAAATGGCAGGCCGGCCGACAAAAACTTCGGCCGGTCAACAACACTACTATGATGAACAACATCTAAATGTGTCAAAGAAAAGTTTTAAAATGTTTAATATGAGCCAACATCTAAATAAGTATATTATAGGACAAGATGTAAACGGCTAATATGAGCCGCTACGTTTCTCTTGGGCTCATATTGACGCTCATTTAGCTTTCGCTTACTTACTAATATAGGCTGCGTGAATGACGACGAATATAAACATTAATTCTGCAAAGCTGTATGTAACGTTTCTTCTTCGTAATGGGCATTATGAGCAAGCTGAATATTGCTGAGGCGGAGGGATCCCCCACAAATTCCACAAGTAGCCAATGATAGACATGGGAAGGCTC
>JASAND010015168.1:0-18621 GCA_030248195.1 Trissonchulus latispiculum | reverse complement strand
CGTCGGCTTGCCGGAAATTTGTTATCGTGCTCCTACGTAGCAGGCATCAATTGACCGTGGAAAATTTTCAAAAACCTCATTCTACCAAGAAGTAAAGGAGCGCTACATTGAATTTAGGAACTTGCACAGAGCTAACGTCGAAACCAGTTAAAGAAGCATAGAGAAGCAGAGATAGTAACAATTATTGTCATTTTATTTTATTTCGTAATTGGTTGAAAATAGTAATTATTATGCAACGATTTAGTACATAGTCGACATGACAAACATGGTTCAGTTCATTCAAAAAAAGCGATTGTAATTAGAGGTTTGATTTCACTAACTCACAAAAACAACAGCATAAATAATCATATTAACGATCATATTAACGATTCATCATCTTCATTTTGTAATATACTCGGACAGGAAAACTGTCTTCGTAGAAGCTACAATTCGTTCCGTGAATACAGCAGCCATAAAATACGGTTAAGTAAACGCAATATTTTGAGCAACAATCAGTTTTAGTTCTGTCACAAATCCCATGAGTACAACAACAAGAATTATCAGAAAAAATATCGATATGCGGTGTAGTCGCAACCGTAAAGCAATGGTGTTTACACAGCCACCGATGATACCGAGAAGTCTGATAACGAAGGCTGGATTTCAAATACAAACAAAATGCGTTTTTGCGTGAGTATAAATGTTGGAAAAGAATGTCTAATTTTCGCTTGGGTGGGTTTTACAGAATGCACATTTTACATTAATAAGTTTGTCTATCGGTTACTAAAATGAGGTGTTCACGTTTCAAACCCGCAGCAGTATATCTTGTCTTTTATACAAAGTTTCCTGTAAAGAATATTGGACGTCTAATGAAAATCTTCCACAATTATCTTTGTCATACTGCCGTAACTGCTGTGTTTTTGTTTGATGCCAGGTAGCTACTGGATGAGATCCCATATCGTCAAAACTCAGGAATTCGCTAAAAATTTAAAAATAATTTTGTGCATCACTGACATAAGATGTCTGATCAGTTGCAGGTACACACAAAGCTTCAATTGTGTTCTCATTCATTCGACCAGGTAATGACAAGTCTAAAGGAGCATCCGCAGCGAAACTAGTGGCCTTTTCTCGCGAGAGTTAACAGAGTAGAGTTAAAAAGTTTTAGCTCGTTTATCCCTTTAGGTGAGTTAAAATGATCTGTTTAAATCGGCTAACCCTGCGCACGAAAAGGATTGGATTGATCTTAACTCTATTAACTCCTTTAACTCGCTGCGCGAAAAGGCCCTAGGTTGGCAAGTCCCTAGGTTGGCTTTCAAAAATTTCCACAGGAAAATCGTTCAACCATACGTCTAAGGTTTCTGTTAGTGATACTGTTTGCTGCTGCTGCTGCTACTGCTACTGCTTCTCCTACTTCTGCTGCTGCTGCCGATATTTTTGTACCTAAATTTAATAGAAACCAGCTATAGTTTTGTGTAAAAGACCACAGCCCACCGATCGAGATTAAAGTTCCTGAGCAACTGTTGATGCAATTTTTTTGAGAGAAAATGGATTAATATTTGCAAGCATTTTACCTATACTATGAGTTAACTAGAAAAGCTAGTTGCAAAAACAAATCAAAACTGTTAATGTGTCTTAGCTTATTTTAATCATATTTATACTTTTTGAGGTTATAAGTTGGTATTTTATTGTTTGTTTTGTATCATTCCGTACCATCCCAAAACTGGATTTTATTTTTCACTTGACTTTTTATCAACGAAATTTGCAGAAAATATGTTTTATTAGCATCTGCCCATTTCATGGTACAACTGTTATCTTGTTAATAACTGAAATTTCACTAACCTTCAATCTTTGACTTAAAAGAAGTTACAAACACTGCTACTTATTGCGCCCTGATAAGCCTTCAAATATTGCTGCCATTTCGTCAGGTAACTATTTTTAAATTCTTTTAATTAAATCAGACGGAGAAGTTTTTTACGACCCCCTAAAGAGGTAGGTATGCTTTGTCGAACTGCTTGACCCCCCCTAAACGGTGAAACATTTACGTATTGTGGGCGTACCACCGTTCGTGGCTTACTCTTCTTGTAATATGTAGTACAATAATGCCCTCTTGGTGGGGTTCATATCAGTAGGTCACCTATCCTACACTTTACTAGCCCAAGAGACAAAAACAAGTTAACAAAAGTTAACAGAAGTTAAACAAGTTAACAGAGCAACTGAAAGTTCGGAATGAAACCATTTTTGCAAAAACTGTTTCGCAAGGCAAGACATCTTCGCTATAAAAGCTTTCGTCTACAGAGTCTTCAATATTCACAGTCAAAATGATAGGAACACAACGATGCGGATCTGCTCCGGTAGAATTGAACAACGTCCTTGTTCAAGTCAAAGCCGAGGAAGATGAATCCAAATCTGGGGAGGGCAGTTTCCGTCGAAATCAGTAATGAGAAGGATCAAAACGAATATGCAAGATGCAAGATGTAAGTAAGATGGTATCAGAATTGACATAAGTTTTGCAAGTTTGACAAAGTTTTGGAAAACCGATAAGCTATTTGTGCTGACAAAAGCTTACGGTGCCGCTTTTTACGTTCTTTTCCGCCAGTTTGCTCATATGCGTGTATTTAATGCTTACACTAGGTAATTATGTAGTAAAATCCTTGGTTTAATAATGTTAAGCCGATGGATGCTGTGTATCTGCCTGAGCTTATCCCCGAGAAGTACAGCATAGTCACGCTACTTTTCATTTAGCAAAGTGCCATTTCAATTTGGACAGACTCTACTTTTTTCTCCTGAATGGATTTATGTGATTCAAAGCCTGCACCACCAGATGGACCATCGGTTATTCGTCGGCTTGCCGGAAATTTGTTATCGCCCTCCTACGTAATAGGAATCAATTGATCCTGGAAAAAATCCAAAAACCTCATTCTACAAAGAAGCAAAGGAGCGCTAGGTTGAATTTTGGAGCTTGCAGAGAGGTAACGACAAAAGAGTTAAAGAAACACAGAGAAGTAGAGGTTGTAGCAATTACTATAATTTTATTTTGTTTAGTAGTCGCTTGAAAATGGTAATTATTATCACTTAGTAAATAGTCGTCATGGCAAACATGGTTGGATTCATTTGAAAAAATCGATTGAAATTAGAAGTTTCTTTCACTGACCTACAAAAAACAACAGCACAAATAATTAAACAAACTGATGTATTAACGACTCGTCATCTTCATTCTACTATATTCCAACAGAAAAACAGTGTTTGTAGCAACTACAACAGCCTAAAAATATCGATATGCGGTGCAGCCGCAACCGAAGAGCAATGGTGTTTGCAGCACTACCGATGGTACCGCGAAGCCTGAATTTCGAATGGTACCCCTGGCAAACACTGCAGAGCTTTTGCAAGAGTATAAATGTTGTGAAAAGATTTGTCTAAATTTTGCCTGTGTGGTTTTTCCAGAATATACATTTTACGTAAGTGAGTTTTCTCTGTCGATTACTAAAATGTGGTGTTTAGCAGCAGCAGTATCTAGTTTTTATTTTCCTGTAAAGAGTATTGGATTTCTATACCCATAATCCTGTCTTTGTCATTAAAGCATAGTGTTGTGTATCAGCGAGCTGTGTAGCCGAAGTCTCAGACGAGAGTTTGAGCCTGTAAAGGCATGCGAACTTTAGCGAACTTTGTCCATTGCGTTTCAGTCTGCTACGTTCTTGGTCAGCGTACGGCCACCACAATTTCTAGTGTAATCGGCGAAATTTAATTGTAATTGAATTGTCAAGGTTTTTAAATTGATCATTTTTCTTCTTCTGGAGGTTTGATAGAATTTGATGTCATCGAGAGGCAGTATCAAC
Organism: Trissonchulus latispiculum; assembly: GCA_030248195.1. Classification (NCBI taxonomy): domain Eukaryota; kingdom Metazoa; phylum Nematoda; class Enoplea; order Enoplida; family Ironidae; genus Trissonchulus; species Trissonchulus latispiculum. The sequence continues at coordinate 14,812 of JASAND010015168.1, read as the reverse complement.
AGACTTGTACTGCACGCTACAGCATGTAATTCAGTTGTATGCATGCGGTAATAACATGGTTTAATTACATTGACGGAGCCATGGTACAATGCCTGTTTAGTCGGACCAAACCCATTTATCCCTAGATTATGTTTGTACGACACGTGAACATGAAAGCAATAATATTATGCTCCTTGCGAATAGTATTGAACAGGTATTAAATCAAAACTAATTAGGATTGCATTGACGGGTATTATTATGTATTATGTACCACGGGTATTATTATGTGTAAATGTAGGTACATACAGTATGGAAGGACAGAACCAGGGTCTGCTTCCACAATCAAATATCCATGCTATATGGTTTCATTTGTAGCTATCAATTCAATTCATTTTACAGAACGGCCCAGGAACTTTGTTTAGATCTGATAAATGACTCTTTCTGTGATACTGTGATTCTGTGGCGGTCTGTGATACTGTTAATTCTGCTCCGGAATATTGCTCCTTTTAGAGGCCGATTTATTTTCTATTTGAATGAAGAAATGTATTAGGGGTATCCCCATTTTGTCAACTCCCCAGTTTGTCCACTCCTCGGTTTAGTCAACTGTAAAGATGGCAGTGTATTAACTAACCAAACTTTACGCGTGGGTGCTGGGCGCTAATGGACACGTCGACCTGGAGGAGATGTATGTTCCAGGACGACCTAACTAACCTCGCCAAAATTACCTAAGTGCAACCTACATAACGTAGACAAACCGCCAATGAAGAGCAAAGACTCAATAATAGAAGAACTACCCCAACTTTGCTAAGAGACAACATTTACTGTAAGCAAAACGTGCTTGACAGAAGGAAAAATACAGAAGGCACCAGTAACCCAAAAGAACTTTTCACAACACCTTTCAACACAAATAGAATAATCAAACCACTAAACTTTTGCAAAACCAGAATTTACCGAAAACAATAACTTTCAAATAGTAATCCCCACAAATATACCTACACATAATAAAGCTGAGATGTGTCCCTAGGCAGTCAGGGCAGAAAAGAATAATTTTCAAATGGAAAATAAAAGGGCCCTACAGGGTCACCCTGGAGCGTGAGGAATTTGTATACTAAAATGGTCACCACCTTAAAATATAATTAGATCAATAAAATTAGCAGGCACACGCAGAGATACAAAAAAAACGAAAGCAGGACCATACAACTTATTTCAACATAACAAAAGTATTTCTATGATAAAGTTAGGCAACAGTATTCAGTTCATTCCTTCCATGTAGTCCACTCTTTCTCGAATTATTCAGTTTTTCCTAGGGCTGACAAGTCTCCATTACCTGACATGAAGTTTTACTTCCGAACATAAGTTTAGTTAATTTTTTTAAAAACACGTAAGATTTTATAAGTGTAACATAAACATCGCAGTTTGTTTTAAGTTACCATTAGTTTTAAATTCATATTATATTTTTAAGTTTACATTTTACACTCAATTGGTGTTTTCTGTTGATCCTCAAAAATCCTAAAAGCAACTAACAGGGTCACTCTAATTATGATAGATATTAGAGGAGAAATAAAAGCATAGACACTTGACACAATACAATACAATACAATACATGATACCATCCTTACAGGGCCAGTTTCCTGGCTAAATATTTCGTGATGTCTAATGCGGCAAACAACAGTAACAAAAACAACAATGCTAATAATGCCGTTGATTGGTCAAACCATCTCTTTCAACAATTGTAAAAACTGAGGCTTAGTTCTAGGTTTTTAGGGTAAGCGGTAATTCTGTGTTTGAGTTTCATATTATTACCACCGTAAGGTACACATGATATACTTTAAAAGGTGGTGGAGAATGTTTAAGCTTTTCCTGTGTTGTTTCCTTCTTTTAAGGAATTAAGGTCAATTTGTGTGTCAAACCACTGTACATTACATGCTTCAGATACTGCCTTTGTCATGTCCAATAAATCACGTTAAACTTTATCCCTAAAAGAATAGGTGTACTACGATTTTTCAGTGGATAAAGTTATGGGCCTATTAATCAACTCAGGCCAGTTCTGATTAACGAAGTTCCCTGGCGTTAGACGCCTGTGCTAGCGTCACGTCTCTCAGGTGCAGGTTCACCTTGTCAAATACCTCAGACATAGTCTCTCTCAATTTTGCATTGAAACAAAAATATATTATCGGATTGATTACATGGTTACATAACCAAAAGATGTGCATGAATGCCAGCAGTTCCAGCGGTATACGATAACTGTAACTAAAAAAGATTAGGATCTGCCAGAATAACGTTGTCATACAGAATACGATGCTTGTAATGATGCACTGAGTAGCCAGCTTCGATTCCCGTTTAAGATTGGCTCTAAATACCGTTCCCTGGTCACTGCCATCACTAGCTAGCACTAGCTAGCTAGCACACTGTCTTTGTTTCATACTTATAATGGTCCAGGTGTTGAACACTACCTGTAGAAACGCTAAAGTACACGATAACTTCATTAAGCCGAAGCACTGACCAATGGCCGCACAGAATGGTCATATACTCCACGCTCCAAAATGACCCTTTGTTTGAAACCAACAGAAATAGTGAAAGGGTAACACAGAATGGAAAATGAGGGGAGCAATGCAAAGTATTGCAGTTGCAAGCCTCGAAAAATACCGATCCTTTTTGGTCCAAAATTTGATCGATACCAATCGATTGAACGCAATTATAGCAAACAGAACAGCCACTGTGAACCATTCAGATAGCTGTAGTACCCCAATGTATCTGTCAATATCGATCACTTGTGGAACTGTGGTTTTGACTAGTCGAACTCCGCCGTAGACACCAATTATTAATAGCTCGATTGCAAAGGATAGGCAAAGGCTGGACATCAGAAAGAAGGCAGGTTGATAAAACTCCTTTACGGCGAGGAACGCAAATCCGGGAATCAAATTAAGAATCAGACCAACGGATCCAATTGATGTGTACAGTATCCCTGCAATCTTTCGCATTCCATTGTAGTCAGTCTAAAACAATTGCTAAGCATGAGGCAAGCTGCAGTTAAAAACATATGATACATCACCGACGGTTCAAAGAATTGGATTTTAATCCGAAACTTTTGGTCCCTCAGCCAATTTCGTCAGAAGGATGCAATGATTGGATTCTAAGAGCAACCTGTACGACAAGCGTGAACCATCTGCTTTAATACGGATAAGGAGCCACAAGCTGAGTAGCAGCAGTTTTAAAATTTTTCACAAGATTTGCCCTACAAAAAATTAAAACGATAAAGCTTATGCTTTAGAGTTTTACACTTGGATCAAAGAAGCCGGTATCTGTTCGGCATACTCCTTCAATAACAACAATGTCGTAGGAAACTATGTAATTTCCCAAATATTAGGATAAATTAAGCGACGTATACTTACAGGGCCGGAACTCAGTATGTGAGGCCACATATATTCTAGAATAGCGAATAGAAGGTGTTGGAAAGTTGTCGTCAAAACAAAAAATTCAAGAGCTAACAGAAATCATCTAGTAAACAAGTCTTACAACACAATTTCAGTTTCACAATGATGCTAAATGTTGCAGAACTTTAAAGTCAACACCATGAAGTCAGATAAACCGAACTCTCGGTACTCAAGGTACAGCGAAAACATAAATCTTTAAGGGGGGGTCCATCTTTGGTTAATATTTTCGACTTTCTCCGATGTAACGGATCAAGGTTGGACATGGTCAACCTTTCCGTTGCTGACGGCTGTAGCTATGCTAGCTACCCGCTGGCTTTGTATAACATCATCACAAATGGGCTGGGCTAAGTTTGCAAGTCACGTAGCTCCTCCAACGCGTATGCTTGGGATTAGGTGGGTTCCCCCCTCGCTATACGGGGAGCTACGTGATTAGGGGAAATTATCCACTAAGGGGCGCTCGTGGAAGGGTTCAACCCAACACTCGCTTCCCCCTTTAGTCTTAGTATTTCTTTTATAGTGTACACCCGGTATATTCCTCTACGCTTTCTCCCCCAATTTACTGTGTACATATTTTGCCCTGCTTTCCCCAGAGCATATTTCTGGTACGTTGGCCTTCAGGACTGTTCTGCTATAAGTTCTTATTGTGTGTTTGTTTGTATAACTGAGGGTTCAGTCCATAACTTCTTCTATTATTTACTTATACTCTTTGTTGTTCCTTTTTATTAAAGTGATGTTACTATTTTAATTAGGTTTAGTCTACTGAGCTCCTGCTAGGTAGGTAATTCCTGTTCGAATCCATAATTAGTGAGAGTGAGGACATTAGTGAGAGTGAGGAAGCATCCTTCACTTAGGCCAGGTGAATTACCCGGTTAACATCTGGCGGGGCTGTCCCGACCGTCTCCTGTAGTCGGTTCGTTGTCTATTTGTGTACGGTCCCCGCATCCGCTGGTATTCGGGTGTGATAACGGTGCTCGTACGTAGAATTAAGCACTAGACCCGCCACACCGATCTCGCTGATTTTCACATATTTTATTGTCCAAATTTTATATTTTCACGAGTTTTTAAAATTACAGTCGTACGTCTTAGGGTTGTCAAGTAAATTCACCTCTAAGTTCAGTTATCATGTGTTAAACATAGGAAATTTGAAAAGTTGTGATTTTTTCGCGTACGTGACAATAAAATATGTAAAAATCAGCGAGATCGGAGAAAGTCGAAAAAATGGTCCAAAATTGGACCACCCCCCTTAAGTGACAACTATTCGTGACGACTGCCTAGTTCCTCCGTAAGCATCTTTTATATTCAACAGGCTTGCATGGTAGTTAGTTTAAAAGAAATAGCATTTACCATATCAAGTACGAATTTGGAATAATTTAGTCGCTTTTATTCAAAAAACCCGATAAACATGATTGCGCTGAAGAAACGTTGGCTAACACGCCCCAACATAATTTGTGCTGCGCTGACGCGCACTCGAATCTAATCGAATTCGAAGGATAATATCCCACAATGTTGCTATTGAGCAAAGCTAATGATACATGTAGCAGTTACAAGCCGTTTTTAGAAATAATCTTGTTTATTGGCAAACAAGTAACTGGGTTAACTTACCTCATTCATTGCGGACATGAAGAACGCAGGTACGCAAATACACTAAGAAATTACAGGAAAGTTTCTCCTTGTTGAAACCAAATTTTCTAAAAGAAAAACTTTTCTCGTGATAGTATTGGTTCAACATGAAGGCAGACATTACTAGCTATCTATCTAATCTAATAACAGCAATAAAAACAAAAATATCTAATAACAAGTGCATATAATATGACAAAAGTTAAAATCTGTGTAGTACCTGCCTAAATTATCAGCTCTCCCTTATCAATGTTTGGAGACCAACTGAGCTTTGGTCCACCTTTTGTGTATTTAGTACATCGTTGTGTTAAATACAACAGGCTTTTACCCATTCCAAATAGGTTCACCGTCCATGTTTGTCATGGAAGTTCACTGACCTAAACCTCGGCCAATCGTTTGGACTCCGCAAATGGGTTGGGGCTGGGTCCACTGTAGATAGATTTATGGGGAATGCGAAACCCATAGAACTATCCTGATACTCAGAGTATGGCGCTTGTCATACACTTATGCATTATGTAATCTTGCTGGTAATTTTTTGATTACTGTCAATAGATTTAAAACTGATGCATCATGGAACCTGTTACATGAAAAGTTCAACTAATACAGCACCAGCGAGATTTAGCCGTATTTAGCTTCGCTAACTTAAAACAACTACAGCTCCGATCCGACATTAAAGCAGGGGTTCCATAGAGTGGGGAGAGTAAACAAAAAATTGGAGATTCTTCTATCGTTAATAGAGACCTGCACGTGCCGAATTTTTGCGACCCGGCCAGTGAAAATTTTTCTTGGCCCGCCCGTCCCGTCCCGTGAAAGGTTTCTGCCCGCTCGGCCCGACCCGTCAAAGTTTTCGTCCCGCCCGGCCCGGCCCGCGAAATTTTTTACTCTTTCAGAAGGTGCAAAATTTCAAAAGATTCCAAATTTATGATTGAAGTTCAGTTTGAAGTTTCTATGTTGTAATCGCAAAAACTACGTCAATGAGTTGAGAAATTTGACATTAAGGTAGAGCATTACCTTTTGCAATTAGCAGTTTAAATTGCGTTTTCCAAATTTAAACAGTTTGAAGTGCTTGTTTTAAATGCTTTAAACCACAGGGTTGTGCTGGACAACATCTGAAACGATAATTTAGTTCCTTTTTCATGAATCAAGAAATGAGCATAAGCATTAGTGATTAAATAGATAACGCTAAAATTTGAAGGATATCCAGCATTTATTTAATAATTTAATCGACTATTTAATTTAAACAGAATACACAGTAATATTTATGAAATGAAAATGCTGAAACTAATTCCTGAAAAGAAGTGTTGATGTGTACGAAATATGATCAGAAAGCACAAAAACTTTGCAGTTAAACATTAGAGTTATTTTTCACTAGTAAAATCTCGTTAAAGTAATGGGAGCAGGCCGGAAACTCGGCCCGTGGTCCGGTCCGGCCAGTGAGCTTCGGCCCGCGGCCCGGCCCGGCCCGTGAACTTTGGCAGACGGCCCTCTCGGCCCGGCCCGCGGGCCGTAATGCAGGCCTGTAATCGTTAATTGAAAACCGTGAGAGTGCTTGTAAAATAAGCACAAATTGCACCCCTAATTCTTAAGCATACTTTGCTTCTAGCATATACTGGCTTATATTTAATAGCTTAATTTTAGTCAAATTTCGTGGCTGAACTTTGCAAATGCCGAGTTTTCGTTCTCCAGCATGCAATTAAGTTGGCGGGAGAAATCAATTAAAGCCCAAACCACCTGAAACTCAATAACCTTAAGTTGACAGAAAATAGTCAACATAAACTCGAACTCATTTTATCTTACCCAGTACGGCAGTGACATCTTCAGCTGTCAGTGCTTAGGGTTGTTGTCAGGATTTTGGAACGAATGGGAATTACTTTTATAATTTTAGCGCTGTTGATAACAGACCACTGGACTCAATAGGATACGTCAAGGAAATTCAATCGAAACATTCAGTCATGCCTTTATAACAACCGGCTACCGACCTGTAATTTTTGCTACTGCTCTATAGTGAGGACCCCTTCAAAATAAACAGGCACGACAACGGAGATTGGTCGCGAAAGCCTTGCGAAATCCGAGGTTGAATAATAAATAGTACATTAAAATTTAAAATTAATTAATTATACATAGACAGCGTGCATTGCATTGAAAAAAAACATTGCAAAGAGTCAGTGCAGAAATACGAGACAATGAAAGCGTGTGTAGGTATCCTTCGATCGAGGGTAAGCTCGTCCACAGTTTTAAAAATAAGGTGAACTTTCACAAACTGCATGTCAAAAACTTTCATCATAATCCTTCTGGCAGACGATGAAACAACCATAACTAATTTCTGTGTATTAATAACAATTCAGCAGCAACATTTCGGTTTGATCCTGCTTTAGATTAGCAAACGTTTGTGCAAGGAAATGAAGTTACTAGGTTATTAGGTTATCATAAATTGAGCATAATTATGTACCTAATTTTCGGAAATGTGCATAACTATCAGAAATAGAAGCTAATTATCATAAATTGAGCCTAATTATCAGAAGTGTACCTAATTATCAAAAATGGAAGATAATTATCAGAAATGTGTCTAATTATAAGCAATGTACCTAACAATCAGAAACGTACCTAATTATCCGATGAGCCTAATTATCAGAAATTTACCTAATTATCAGAATTTGTACCTAATCATCGGAAGTGTACATAATTATCAGAAATAGAAGCTAACTATCATAAATTGAGCCTAATTATCAGAAGTGTACCTAATTATCAAAAATAGAAGCTAATTGTCAGAAATGTGCCTAATTATAAGCAATGTACCCAACAATCAGAAATTGCACCTAATCATCAGAAATGTACCTAATTATCCGAAGTTAAGCCTAATTATCAGAAATTTACCTAATAATCAGAAATTGTACTTAATTATCAGAAATGTACTTATTTATCAGAAATTGTACCTAATCATCGGAAATGTAACTAATTATTCGAAGTTGAGCCTAATTATCGGAAATCTGCCTAATTATCAAAAATTTACCTAATTATCAAAAATTTACCTAATTATCATAAATTGAGCCTAATTATCAGAATGTACCTAATTAGAAGCTAATTATCAGAAATGTAATTAATTATCAGAAATGTAGCTAATAATCAGAAATTGAGTCTAATTATCAGAAATGACCACAATTATCGGGCATTGTACCTAATTATCAGAAATGTACATAATTATCACAAATGTAACTAATTATCAGAAATCTACCTAATTATCAGAGATGAACACAATTATCAGACATTGTACCTAGTTTTCAGAAATTTATTAATTATCAGAAATTGTACCTAATTATCGGAAATGTACATAATTATGAGAAATAGAAGCTAATTATCATAACTCGAGCCTAATTATCAGAAATTTTACCTAATTATCATAAATTGAACCTAATTATCAGGTGTGTACCTAATTATCAAAGATGGAAGCTAATTATCCGAAATGTACCTAATTATCAAAAATGTACCTAATAATCAGAAATCTACTTAATTATCAGAAATTGTACCTAATTATCGGAAATGTACTTAATTATCAGAAACGTATCTTATTATTAGAAATTGAACCTCATTATCAAAAATTTACCTAATTATCAGAAATTGTACCTAACAATCAGAAATGTACTTAATTATCAGAAACTGTACTTAATTGTCGGAAATAGAAGCTAATTATCATAAATTGAGCCTAATTATAGGAAATTGTACCTAAATATCATAAATTTAACCTAATTATCATAAATTGGGCCTAATTATCAGAAGTGTTCCTAATTATCAGAAATTGTACCTAATTTTCAGAAATGTACTTAATTATAAGTAATTGTACCTAATAATCGGAAATGTACCAAATTATCAGATACGGAAGCTAATTATCAGAAGTGTACCTAATTATCAAAAATGGAAGCCTAATTATCAAAAATGTACCTAATAATCAGAAATTGTACATAATTATCAGAAATGTGCCTAATTATAAGCAATGTACCTAACAATCAGAAATTGTTCCTAATTATCAGAAATGTGTCTAATTATCCGAAGTTGAGCCTAATTATCAGAAGTTTACCTAATTATCAAAAATTGTACCTAATCATCAGAAATGTACCTAATAATCAGAAATTGTACCTAATTATTAGAAATGAACACAATTATAAGCAATGTTTCTAACAATCAGAAATTGTTCCTAATTATCAGAAATGTACCTAATTATCAGAAATGAACACAATTATCAGACATTGTACCTAATTTTCAGAAATGTACTTAATTATCAGTAATTGCACCTAACTATCGGAAATGTACATAATTATCAGAAATAGAAGCTAATTATCATAAGTTGAGCCTAACTATTAGAAGTGTACTTAATTATCAAAAATGGAAGCTAATTATCAGAAATGTGCCTAATTTTCAGAAATGTACTTAACTATAAGTTATTGTACCTAATAATCGGAAATGTACCAAATTATCAGGTACGGAAGCTAATTATCAGAAGTGTACCTAATTATCAAAAATGGAAGCCTAATTATAAAAAATGTACCTAATAATCCGAAATTGTACCTAATTATCAGAAATGTACCTAATTATCAGAAATTGTACCTAATTATCAGAAATTGTACCTAATTATCAGAAATTGAGCCTAATTATCAAAAATTTACCTAATTATCAGAAATTGTACCTAATTATCAGAAATGTACCTAATTATCAGAAATTGTACCTAATTATCAGAAATGTACCTAATTATCAGAAATTGTACCTAATTATCAGAAATTGTACCTAATTATCAAAAATGGAAGCTAATTATCAAAAATGTACCTAATTATCAGAAATTGTACCTAATTATCAGAAATTGAGCCTAATTATCAGAAATGTACCTAATTATCAGAAATCGTACCTAATTATCAGAAATGTACATAATCCTCAGAAGTTGAGCCTAATTATCAAAAATTTACCTAATTATCAAAAATTCACATAATTATCAGAAATGTGCCTAATTATCAGAAATTGTACCTAATTATCAGAAATGTACCTAATTATCAGAAATGTACCTAATTATCAGAAATTGTACCTAATTATCAGAAATGTACCTAATTATCAGAAATGGAAGCTAATTATCAGAAATTGTACCTAATTATCAGAAATTGTACCTAATTATCAGAAATTGTACCTAATTATCAGAAATGTACCTAATTATCAGAAATTGAACCTATTTATCATAAATTGAGCCTAATTATCAGAAATGTACCTAATTATCAGAAATGTACCTAATTATCAGAAATGTACCTAATTATCAGAAATGTACCTAAGTATCAGAAATTGTACCTATTAATCAGAAATTGAGGCTAATTATCATAAATTTTCCTAATTATCAGAAATTGAACCTAATTATCAGAAATGTACCTAATTTTCGGAAATGTACATAATTATCAGAAATAGAAACTAATTATCATAAATTGAGCCTAATTATCAGAAGTGTACCTAATTATCAAAAATTGTATCCAATTATCAGAAATGTACCTAATTATCAGAAGTTGTACCTAATTACCAGTAATCGTACCTAATTATCAGAAATTGTACCTAATTTTTAGTAATTGAAGCTAATTATCAGAAATCGTACCTAATTATCAGAAATGTACCTAATTATCAGAAATTGTACCTAATTATCAGAAATTGCACCTAATTATCAGAAATTGCACCTAATTATCAGAAATGTACCTAATTATCAAAAATGGAAGCTAATTATCAGAAATGTGCCTAATTATCAGAAATTTACCTAATTATCGGAAATTGTACCTAATTATCAGAAATGTACCTAATTATCAGAAATTGTACCTAATTATCAGAAATGTACCTAATTATCAGAAATTGTACCTAATTATCAGAAATGTACCTAATTATCAGAAATTGTACCTAATTATCAGAAATTGAGCCTAATTATCAAAAATTTACCTAATTATCAAAAAATTACCTAGTTATCAGAAATTGTACCTAATTATCAGAAATGTACCTAATTATCAGAAATTGTACCTAATTATCAGAAATTGAGCCTAATTATCAAAAATTTACCTAATTATCAGAAATGTGCCTAATTATCAGAAATGTACCTAATTATCAGAAATGTGACTAATTATCAGAAATTATACCTAATTATCATAAATTGTACCTAATTATCAGAAATTGAGCCTAATTATAAAAAATTTAGCTAATTATCAGAAATGTGCCTAATTATCAGAAATGTACCTAATTATCAGAAGTTGAGCCTAGTTATCAGAAATTGAGCCTAATTATCATAAATTGAGCCTAATTATCAGAAGTGTACCTAATTATCAAAAATGGAAGAAAATTATCAGAAATGTGCCTAATTATAAGCAATGTACCCAACAAGCAGAAATTGTACCTAATCACCAGAAATGTACCTAATTATCCGAAGTTGAGCCTAATTATCAGAAATTTACCTAATTATCAGAAATTGTACCTAATTATCAGAAATGTACCTAATTATCAGAAATTGTACCTAATTATCAGAAATGTACCTAATTATCAGAAGTTGAGCCTAATTATCAAAAATTTACCTAATTATCAGAAATTGTACCTAATTATCAGAAATGTACCTAATTATCAGAAATTGTACCTAATTATCAGAAATGTACCTAATTATAAGATACGGAAGCTAATTATCAGAAATTGTACCTAATTATCAAAAATTTACCTAATTATCATAAATTGAGCCTAATTATCAGAAATGTACCTAATTATCAGAAATGTGACTAATTATCAGCAATGTACCAAATAATCAGAAATTGTACCTAATTATCAGAAATGTAGCTAATTATCAGAAATTGAGCCTAATTATCAGAAATGAACACAATTATCAGACATTGTACCTAATTTTCAAAAATGTACTTAATTATCAGTAATTGCACCTAATTATCGGAAATGTACATAATTATCAGAAATAGAAGCTAATTATCATAAATTGAGCCTAACTATTAGAAGTGTACTTAATTATCAAAAATGGAAGCTAATTATCAGAAATGTGCCTAATTATAAGCAATGTACCTAACAATCAGAAATGTACCTAGTTATCCGAAGTTGAGCCTAATTATCATAAATTTAACCTAATTATCATAAATTGGGCCTAATTATCAGAAGTGTACCTAATTATCAAAAATGGAAGAAAATAATCAGAAATGTGCCTAATTATAAGCAATGTACCTAACAATCAGTAATTGTTCCTAATTATCAGAAATGTACCTAATTATCAGAAATGAACACAATTATCAGACATTGAAGTTGAGAGACCGGAGTGTTCCAACTACACTGTGTAGAACGGAGGGTTTGAAAAATATAACGGTCTGGTGCCCGCACCAATTAATTTAACGTCTTCTCGCTTGGCAAGCATATACTTCGGGCCCGCTACTTGCCTTGTGTCTAAAGACAACTTTTGCTAAAGAGCCAATTTTGCACACCATTCATTTGATGTTGAGAGACCGGAGTGTTCCAACTACACTGTGTAGAACGGAGGGTTTGAAAAATATAACGGTCTGGTGCCCGCACCAATTAATTTAACGTCTTCTCGCTTGGCAAGCATATACTTCGGGCCCGCTACTTGCCTTGTGTCTAAAGACAACTTTTGCTAAAGAGCCAATTTTGCACACCATTCATTTGATGTTGAGAGACCGGAGTGTTCCAACTACACTGTGTAGAACGGAGGGTTTGAAAAATATAACGGTCTGGTGCCCGCACCAATTAATTTAACGTCTTCTCGCTTGGCAAGCATATACTTCGGGCCCGCTACTTGCCTTGTGTCTAAAGACAACTTTTGCTAAAGAGCCAATTTTGCACACCATTCATTTGATGTTGAGAGACCGGAGTGTTCCAACTACACTGTGTAGAACGGAGGGTTTGAAAAATATAACGGTCTGGTGCCCGCACCAATTAATTTAACGTCTTCTCGCTTGGCAAGCATATACTTCGGGCCCGCTACTTGCCTTGTGTCTAAAGACAACTTTTGCTAAAGAGCCAATTTTGCACACCATTCATTTGATGTTGAGAGACCGGAGTGTTCCAACTACACTGTGTAGAACGGAGGGTTTGAAAAATATAACGGTCTGGTGCCCGCACCAATTAATTTAACGTCTTCTCGCTTGGCAAGCATATACTTCGGGCCCGCTACTTGCCTTGTGTCTAAAGACAACTTTTGCTAAAGAGCCAATTTTGCACACCATTCATTTGATGTTGAGAGACCGGAGTGTTCCAACTACACTGTGTAGAACGGAGGGTTTGAAAAATATAACGGTCTGGTGCCCGCACCAATTAATTTAACGTCTTCTCGCTTGGCAAGCATATACTTCGGGCCCGCTACTTGCCTTGTGTCTAAAGACAACTTTTGCTAAAGAGCCAATTTTGCACACCATTCATTTGATGTTGAGAGACCGGAGTGTTCCAACTACACTGTGTAGAACGGAGGGTTTGAAAAATATAACGGTCTGGTGCCCGCACCAATTAATTTAACGTCTTCTCGCTTGGCAAGCATATACTTCGGGCCCGCTACTTGCCTTGTGTCTAAAGACAACTTTTGCTAAAGAGCCAATTTTGCACACCATTCATTTGATGTTGAGAGACCGGAGTGTTCCAACTACACTGTGTAGAACGGAGGGTTTGAAAAATATAACGGTCTGGTGCCCGCACCAATTAATTTAACGTCTTCTCGCTTGGCAAGCATATACTTCGGGCCCGCTACTTGCCTTGTGTCTAAAGACAACTTTTGCTAAAGAGCCAATTTTGCACACCATTCATTTGATGTTGAGAGACCGGAGTGTTCCAACTACACTGTGTAGAACGGAGGGTTTGAAAAATATAACTCATCATTAATTTAACGTCTTCTCGCTTTGCAAGCATAATCGCCCAGATATGCTAAGCGAGAAGACGTTAAATTAATTGGTGCGGGCACCAGACCGTTATATTTTTCAAACCCTCCGTTCTACACAGTGTAGTTGGAACACTCCGGTCTCTCAACATCAAATGAATGGTGTGCAAAATTGGCTCTTTAGCAAAAGTTGTCTTTAGACACAAGGCAAGTAGCGGTCCCGAAGTATATGCTTGCCAAGCGAGAAGACGTTAAATTAATTGGTGCGGGCACCAGACCGTTATATTTTTCAAACCCTCCGTTCTACACAGTGTAGTTGGAACACTCCGGTCTCTCAACATCAAATGAATGGTGTGCAAAATTGGCTCTTTAGCAAAAGTTGTCTTTAGACACAAGGCAAGTAGCGGGCCCGAAGTATATGCTTGCCAAGCGAGAAGACGTTAAATTAATTGGTGCGGGCACCAGACCGTTATATTTTTCAAACCCTCCGTTCTACACAGTGTAGTTGGAACACTCCGGTCTCTCAACATCAAATGAATGGTGTGCAAAATTGGCTCTTTAGCAAAAGTTGTCTTTAGACACAAGGCAAGTAGCGGGCCCGAAGTATATGCTTGCCAAGCGAGAAGACGTTAAATTAATTGGTGCGGGCACCAGACCGTTATATTTTTCAAACCCTCCGTTCTACACAGTGTAGTTGGAACACTCCGGTCTCTCAACATCAAATGAATGGTGTGCAAAATTGGCTCTTTAGCAAAAGTTGTCTTTAGACACAAGGCAAGTAGCGGTCCCGAAGTATATGCTTGCCAAGCGAGAAGACGTTAAATTAATTGGTGCGGGCACCAGACCGTTATATTTTTCAAACCCTCCGTTCTACACAGTGTAGTTGGAACACTCCGGTCTCTCAACATCAAAT
>JASAND010015165.1:0-56826 GCA_030248195.1 Trissonchulus latispiculum | reverse complement strand
AATCTTGCTTAGATTTTGTTAAAATAATTTTGTATTAACAGGCGTATGTTGATGGATTCGAAAAAGTGCATTTCGAAGAAAATTTCTTGTGTTAAAGCTCCGTTCCGTTTCTTCAATTGTGATGTCAATATAAAGAATTTATCTTTTAGGGACGACTCTATACGATTACGGATGTGAAGGATCTGAACGAGTGGATGGATCAAACACTCCGCAATCATCCACTTTTTGTTCCACTGTCTGAGCAGGAAATTGTGTCGGATTTTTGATAGCTTATGTCTGGTGTCGTCGAAATGGATGATATTTTGTGTAGTACCTCCAAAGTTTAGCACAACAGCTGTGTGCAATCGTTGCTGTAAAAGACAGATATATAATCAAGCAGAAGAAACAAAGTAGCAAATCTAAAACTTCACTGATTGCGGCGAATTTTAAGCCTGAAATTTCAATGATGGATTGGTTGTATTTTATATTGTGCATGCCAATACTTCATGTGCTGGTTTTATGTTGTTTTGTATCCTGCTATTTTAAGCAAATACTTGATAGTTTTGTTTCATCTGAGTCTTTTAAATTTTAAGCAGTGTTCAGCTGTTGTTGTTGCCGGGCTACTCAGCCAAAAGGCTATAAGAGAGCACTAACTTGTCTCTCCCATCAGTCATAGCTAGTATGACTTTTTCGTCGCCTGGATGCTGACCCACAATGGGGAAGCTGCCGCAGACACCTTCTTGGCCCTTTCGGCGTCCGCTGGTAAGACATCCATTAACTGCTCATACGCCAAGGTAGAGGAGCACAGCATCTTTCGACACTCCAAGCCCCAAGCGCAGTGTTCAGTTCATCGGTTCGAATCATTCATATTGGTGAAACTCATGTACTTGAATACTGCGCAGCGTACGAACGTGGTCAGTCAGAGTCCATACAAAACATAAAGTCTGAAGTGTATTAGTATTTCTATTCCAGGGTTTGTGAGTTACTCTTTGTTTGTCTCTATTTCAGAAGGGAGACCCGTGATTGAGTTATCAGTATGACAGTACAGAGGAAGGTCAAAAGGTGACCCAGGCTGCTGGTGAAAGTATTTGGCCATGTGATTCAAAAGAGTTGCCTACTCAGAGGATTTACTTTCTGGATTTGATCTGTAGCTCTCAATTTCGCTGAACGCGGCCTGGCTGGTTTAAAGCGTTTGGTGAACCGAATAATCCAAAAGCTTTCTGTTCAAGTGCAATATTCATTTCGAGTAACTGTTTTGAGCAACAGAGCAATGGAACTCTTTAATCTGTCATTGAAGTGACTAAGTATCGATTTCTCGAACTGTGATAATAATGGCTGATATTTGAGATTTATTAGGTCCGGAAAGTACTTGCTATGAATTAGTTTGTTGTCGATATAGGAACGGTATCCTGCTGTGCTGCTGAGTTGTATATTTCTATTAGTGATGGGCACCGGATATTGTGTCATATCCGATATTCGCCTATTTTTGCGTTAACGGATATCCGGTTATCCTATTCAAAACTTAAACTTGAAAAAAAATTTTTATTTTACACTTAAAATTTCAATTTTTGTGGCAATTTTTAGTTTGCCCTAAATTTCTATCGTACAGCCAAACTACAAGCTTGGTTTTAAAAATATTTTAGCCAAACTTTTGAAAAATATTTTTAAAATTTGAAATTCTTGTTAAAATTTCGCGAATTTTTCTATCCTTTGTCTTAAATGTAAACGGGCATCCGGATATCCGGATATTTTTCTCAAATCGGATGTTATCCGGATATAAAAATTATCGGGATATCGCAGATATCCAGCTACCCATCACTAATTTTCTCATGATTATAAACCAACCTTTTTTGCCGAATTTTCTGTATCTTTTTGTCTCGTTTTTGCATTCATTTTTGTTTTGTGTTACTTTATGAGGTTGTTTCGTTGTGCCCTTATGCTAATTATATTGTTGTCTGTTGGGTTTGTTATTGTTTTTATAAATAAAATTTTGAAGCTTGGGTAGTCACATGTTATAGGTTCAGTTTTATTAGTTTTTACTATTTGTGGATTTTTTATTTCAGTTTGAGTGAATATTGTGAAGAAACGAAGCTATTGCTGGTTGTCTTGATATGACTTGATAAATTTGAAAGGAAGTCGCTGTAAATTGAATTGTTCCTCGACATCAGGTTTCTGGAGGAAGGGGCACTGCCGCCGTTGGTGGAGGTGTAGCATGATCGATGAAAACGATTGGGGGAATAGGAATTCTTGGCTGTATATATGCCACACAATAGCTGCAGGCATTTAATAGGATAGAAGGCTAGTCTAGATTATGCCAACCAAGTAGAATTTCAAGGCCACTTTCACGCAGTGAGTGAGAACATCTATAACTTAATCTAGTGCGTTCAAAAATGCAGGTATAAATTTTGACCGTTTATATCAGATTAGCCTTTGGAGTAACCCCCAATAACGTTATGTTTAGAAACGTCACGAACTAGAGATTTCAAAAATTGGGAATTCCGTTTTTTCCAAATTTTCGTTTTCGGCTGTATTTTTATCGCAGTCAAAATTTTTTGTTTCTAGGTTCGCCTAGAGCTGGTCATGCTGCATATTCCTTTGTATCAACTTTTAACGACAATGGAGCCAATTTTCGAAATTTCGGATTTAAAAAATTCTCCAATACCCTCTAAATGGGTATCATTCGAAAGCTCTTAACGAGCTTACCAACTTTTATAATAAAGCGAACTCTAAAGAAGCTCACAATTCCGGAATTTGCAAAAACCGGAATTTCCGGATTTAAAAAATTTTCTCCAATGCCCCGAAATATCATTTGGCTATCATTTGAAAGCTCTTGATGAGCTGAATAATTTGTGTAATAGAACCAACTTACAAAAGAACGTTCCACTTCGCGGAATTCGGCTTTCCTGAATTTCGCGAATTCCGGAAATTGAGTGCATTTTCAAGAATCCGTTCTATACTAGAGTTGTTCAGCTCGTTGAGAGCTTTCGAATGACATTCGTATTGTGGTGACTGATAAATCAAGATGGAATTAAATGAAGCTTTTCCAAAATAAGTTCTTTTAGCGTTCTGACACACTCCGCACAATCCCGCTCCAAAACTTCGACATTTAGGGTACGTTCAGGGCAATTTTTGTCGATTTCTAAGTTGCAGCAGCTGCATAACCGTGACTATATCTTTTTATTTTGGTGTCGAAAAGTTGTCGTTTTTGAAGATGATCCATCATTCCCTGATCAAAGCAAAGCCGCAAAATTAAACCAATTAAAAATTTTTAAATATATGCTTTTCAAAAATTTTTCTGAAAATATCCTTTAAACTAAGGTTGTGGCTTCCTTGACTTGACTATAGGTTAGAAATTCACAGCATTCCGAAAAATTTGACAAAAAGTTTAACTGCAAAAAAGAAAACTTCTAGAAGTTATCCAGATATCCGTTAACGCCAAATAGACGGATATCCGGACATGAAAAATTGGCCATCACTAGTTTTTGCATCAACACGACCAAATTTTTTCCAGCGATTGCGAAGCATTTAGAATACGTGCTACAGGGTTGCTACTTAGCAGATATGTTTTGCGCAAAAATACCCGGGCCTTTTTTATGTATTCCGATTGCTACATTTTAGCTAAAATGGTCACTTACCAAAATAGATTTTGTTTTGTTCATTAAAAAGAGAACAGTTAAGCTACATTTTGATATAAAGATGACTTAGCTCCAAGTAGTGAACGAGTAATCATTATTCAAAGTTGATGTCTCCAAAAGGAGTCTTCACCTTAAAACAGTTTAACTGGAAAGTAAAACCTGGGCTTATTCTAGTGGGGGGGGGGTTTTGCCCCCCCCCCCCCCCCCCATACACACCCTCCCCCCACCAAAAAATCGCTCCTCCCAAAATCGCCCCCCCCAACCCGCCCCCCCCCCCCCCCCCCCCCCCCCAAAAGTGGGTGCCCCTTTTGGTACCAACTTTTGCCCTGAAAAAATCGCTCAGAAGGCCAAATTTTCAAAAATTTTCCGTCTTCGCCGGAGATTTTTAGTCGATTTTTACCTATTTAAGCGCTATTTTGCACTAAAAATGAACTTTTTTGGAGAAAACTATAAAAACAGCGCTATTTTTAGCATGTTTTTAGAAAAATTTTGAAAAATTTTCGCCCCCCCCCCCAAGAATGACTCGCCCCCCGAGGGCCCCCCCAAAGAGCCCCCCCAAGAAAAATTCCCTAGAATAAGCCCAGAAAACGAGTTAAAAATGTTAACTACAGTTTTAACTCTCGGCGCGAAAAGGTCCTTAGTTTGCTTAGGAAAATCACACTGACAGATTTCCCCCGGTTTTCTGTACATTTGTTACCATTTTCTATGTTTGGTTTGGTTGTTTGGCATGTTCCAGGAAAAATTATTGTTGCTTATATATAAGTCCGAGACAATATGAGATTGGAAAAGTGTTCATTCTGCTCTTCAACGGTCTACCCAGGTCACGGAATCCAATTTGTTCGAAACGACTGTAAGGTAAAACTATAAAATAGTATGAAGAGCCAGACATTTCGTAACGCGGCGGGAGGGGGAAGACTGGTTTGCCGAATAACCAGATTTCCATTTTTCTGTACGTGACCAAATAATGTGACAAATCCTTTTTGAGTGGAGTGATGTCTCTGTAAGGGGTGAGGATTGAGGTACAGTATGGCGCATACGTACGTTTGGCATTAAGAACTATGATGAAAACGATCAACCCGGAAATGAACAACAACACGCCGTTTTCACACGTAACGATAAATTACTCCTGGACACAACAAGCTTTGGGGATAGAAAATTTGCTGAAATATTTTCTGGCAACTGGGCGGAAACACCTTGTCTTTTTAATGAGTACCGTGGATGATTGCTCAATACTGTTTTTGTATTAACTACTACATGTCAAGGGTGATTCTTCCGTATACGCACACCTGTGCATAACGTTCGTAATACTTAACCGATTGAGCTCAAATTTGGTATGAGCGCATTTTAACACATTGCTGATCGATCTGTGACAAAATCTAAGATTTTAAATATTAAGAATAAGTATTGTAAAATGATTTTAAATAAAGTTTCAAAAATTTTTAATTAAATTTTAAATTTAAATTTAAATAAAGAGAATGTTTTTCAATTTTTCAGAAGTACGTATAGGTTTACATCATTTTCTCTTTATTTTTACAGATTTTCAAATTCTGTCGATCCAAGTGTCATCGAGCCTTTAAGCGTAAGAAGAATCCGCGGAGGACTGCCTGGACTAAGGCCTATCGAATGGCCCGCGGAAAGGACCTGTCTCAGGATCCTGTCATGGAGTTTGCCAAGCGCCGCGACATTCCGGTCACCTACTCCCGTGATCTGATGAACAAAACCGGTTAGATACTTTGCATCAAGTCTTTGAATTTCTAGAAAATTTTTCAGGCATTTCTTTGAATTTAGAATAGATAGTTTTTTAATTATTTTGATATTAAGATCTTAAAAATTTATATACTTTCTTTGTATAGTGTTTGGATTCGAAAATCCTATTTCTAGAAACAAGTCGGGGCGAGCCTGTTAGAACGGATACTGGGCTGATACTGATAACCGAGGTGAAAACAAATCTTGTTAGAGACAATGCTTCTAGCCATTATGACCAGATTTGTGTATATGTAATTTGACGCTTTTTGATCTTTATTTCAGTTGAAGCCATGAAGAAAGTGGAAGCTATTAAGCAGAAAAGACGGGCTCTTCATATCAAGAATAGGTGCGTGTTTTAAAAAACGCATAGATTTTTGGAACCGATTATTTTCTACTTGGTGATCTCCAGATACGTAAGGTTTCAATAAGTCAGTAGGAATTTGTTGTTTCTGGTGAAACATTTCTTTTTCATTTTTGATTGTTGCTTTAATGTCTTGGCTATGAGCATGCAATTTGTTAGTTTTTTGTTTCAGATTGAAAAAGGGCAAGACAATTCGACAGGCTGAAGACCTCAGAAACATTCAGAAAAATATCAGTCTATTGAAATCTCCAGCTGGTTAGTACTTTTCTGATAGGAAGTGGTTTGCTATGTAGTAATGCATTGCAAATTACTTGACAACTAACTAATAATGTTATATTTTGATTTGCCCTTTGCCAATTTTCGGCAAATAGGGTAACTATTTTCCAGGCGTTCGTCGACATATTGACTCGTGGTAGATTGCCAAGGTCATTGAGTATTGAGGGGTGCTACACCGGTTTTGCCCTATATTGTAATTTCCAGTGTACGTGTTCGCAAGTCTGGGGTAGGGGGGTGGGGGCGAGCAGCGGACCTTCGGCCAACACCCAAAGTACAAAAATGTGCTGATTTTAACCAAATTAAGACCTAAACTTGTAGATTAAGTGAAAGCCATTTTCAGCAATCACAAGCAGATTTTTGGAAATGTTTTCAAACGCCCATCACATTTTTCGCTAAAATTTGTGCTAATCCTACCTTCGTTTATCTGACTTTTCTGCCACTGCCTCTTCCAGTCGTTGTACCCAGAACTCGCAAGTTTAGTGGGGTCCCGTACTCCACCCGTAAACTTCTCTTGTTAATGTACATATGGTATAAGTTTTTGATTTTGTAAATGAATGTGGTGTTTGCAGTCGCACATATATAAATAAAGCTATTGTAGTTGTTAATTCATTCTGTAGTTGGAAATATTGTCTGGGTTTTGATTGAATGTTGCCTGTTTGCAGCCTCAATGTCACGAGTGAAGATCGAAGAGCCTGATGCCATTGAAGAGGGCTCTCAGGAAGCTGTGGCCGAAATGGAGCTAAACTGAATTAATGTCTGAAACATTTCAAAACTAGATGATTGACTGGCTCGTGTTTCTTACGCCACCATAATCCCTGGATGTGTTTGAACTGAATTACGTTTTTGAACTGAATTATGTGTTTGAACTGAATTGTACATGACTCTTACTGTATATTGCGGATAGCCGTTCATTTGTGTCACAGTGAAGGTTTTTGTAACAACTGTGCGTTGTTGTGCTACTGAAGTAAACTGATTTTATGGTGATGTTGGAAATCTGAATGGTCTAAATTTTAGACGTCTATTTTGAACTCTTATTGTCCATAAGGCTTTTATATTTTATGCAAAAACCAGCTGATTTCTCCTGAAAGTATTGCTGTTGTTGCCTAGGCTTTTTATCTCCGGAACGAGACCTTTAATTTGATACCAAACTTGACTACTTTTCGCTTATTATTTCTTTTCCTACAGTTGTTAAAATTTATGAACAGCAGCGTGTGATGAATCGTCTGAAGAAGATGCCCCCGGTGGAGCATCGAAACCGGTTACGTGATTAAGGTTGGTCTGACTTTGGGTGTCCACGTTTGATTTTCATTTCTCTAGTTGTTAAAATTTATGAAATTTTAAATTTTAAAATTTTTTTAAATCTCTGATTTCTGAGCTTTCAGAAAGTATATACATTGTCATATCTAACTAGAATAATAAATTCCACAAAATTCAGTCTTTTGGTCCAGCTTAAGTTTGCTAGACTATAGTTTAGGCCATTATCCTACAAATTTAGGCCGTCAATAGCTTTGATCATGAACGGCAGAATTATATGTGTCTGTATTCCGCGTATGGCGTAAGTGTTTTGCAAAAGACTTGCATAGAATTGGGTTGGATTTCGATAACCGTATTTCGCGGGCTTTATGCCAGTTGACTTCAAAGGCGAACTACGGATATTATGCTATTGGCTGAGATCATGGCGTTAAATGAAAACCTAGGTTGCCCTGAGCTCGAAAGATTTTCAATTGACAATCTTTTTGCAAGCTAATGTTCAAGTGAATAGGCGTCTTGGAAATAGCATAGGTTCACTAGAATAAACATGTTTTTACTCTCAGTCGATGGCTATAGAGGTTTATCTGATCTTATTTAAAATTAGAGAAAGATAGAAAAAGTGGACTTTTTATGTGCATTATTTTTAACAGTTTGTCCGTAAGAACAAATTCATTGCTAGGCTGCGGAATTCTTGTTTTCTTCAGTTAAGATTTTGTATTCACTGTTTACAACCCGTATTCGTTTACCGTGGTTGTGTAATCATTAGGTATTTCCTGAGAGCGGATAAATTTTGGTAATTTGGCACAAATTCAGAAGTTTGAGCTATGGTTGCTCCGTAACTGTAGAGCACGATAGTACCTACCTACCTAAATAACTAAAAGATTAAGGCAGATTTAGGCCTACTTTTAACTATTTCTATTGGACTTTGGGGTAAGCATAGGGGATCGATTTCTGGAGGGTCTCCTCCACTAGTGTTGTGCAGCGGTCCTGTCCAAACCGGCTGGCCGTTCCCCAGCCGTCCAGGTCCACAATGGGTAGCCGGCCCCTTGATTGGTTGCTGCCTGCAGTGAATAGGCCAACCGGTTGGTTGGTGACAGTTTTTCCTTGGCTATCACCGTATAGCTGTAACCATTCGCCTGGAAAACTCAAATATTTCATATTGTTGCCTGTATTTCGGATAGTTGGAATTGCCTGAATTGTTGGGCCTGGCCAGCCTACAAACAATTGGGGTCGGCGAACCACACTATCCTCCACTTCCCCTCCAGGAAAAAGCAAGGGTGTGAATCGGCGCATGACCCGTACAAGGGCGAAGATTTAGCTGAGCGTTGTATCTTTGCCTGTTACCTGTTTTTATAACATATCTTGTCTGCTTACCGCGCTCTTACTCATTATCTCCTCTTGATATCTTTAAAAATCCTACTTTGCAAAAAATATTGACTAAGTTTGGTCGGATTTTTTGAAATGTCGCCATTTAAAAGAATAATTAGAATTTCGTTTATACCTTGATTTTTAAGACATGCGTTTAAAGAATAAACAAAGGAAGGTCTCCTGGACCAAATAAGCGGAAAACTTCAACTCCAACCAGAACCAACTCCACCACTGGTATCAAAAGGATGGATTTCTTTCGACGTCTGATTATCCCAAATCGTGATGATAAGCCTAATCTTAGCTACAAATCCTACAGCATTGAGTCTGATGATCTGAAAAATTTGCCAACTGAGCCGGACACCAGCTTTTCACCGCCCACGCCCCCAGTGGAGCCGCTGCTTCAGCCTCACTATCCCACCTATAAATACAGAAGTCTGGCATCGCCGGAGCGGAAAAAGTCTGGCTCAGTGCCGCCGCCCTTTCTCTGTGAGTTTTGCACCAACTTTTCCAGTTGAAAACCATTGTTGTAGTAGTTTATGCGGTGATAGTAGGTGCTATTGTTTGAAGCTACAGTTAGTAAGATCCGGAAGTTTTAAGATGTTAATATCTCTGACTGTTTACTAGAAATTATCGATTTCCGGCAGGCGTACTGTGCGGAGCTCATGGTTTTATTAGTTTTTAACATTTGACATTAATGTGTTTGCCTCAACGACTATTATTTTGGTGATTCTTCCGTATACGCACGCACACCTATGTTTCGCAAAACTTAACCGATTGACCTCAAATTTGGTATGGATGTATTTGAACTCATTTTTGTCCGATCTCTGACGAAAATTTTAATTTTTAAGTTTGTCTTCGGTTTCGATGATAAGTGTGTACTGGGGTTTTCAGGGTCGCTGAACACGAACCTGAAAACAGTTTTTGATCCGACATTTCATTAGCTAGAAGTAAGCTTTAATATATTTAGCTTGTTCTGAGCTAATTAAATCAGGTTCAAAAAATGGTTTTCAGATTCGTGTACAGCGACTGAAAACCCCTGTATGCAATTTTTCATCGATATCGCAGACAAAAATTAATGGTTCCCCAAAAATCTTAAAAATTTAAACTTTTGTCACAGATCGATCAGGAATGTGTTCAAGAGCACCCGTAAATTTGAGTTAATCGGTTGTGATTTCCGTCAGGCTATATTGGGGCATATCAGCCATCTAACAACTCTGACAAACGTCTTTGCAGTTGGCTATCCAGCTAGGAGCCAGCTAGCCAAACGGCACCACCACCGCCGTAACTAAACTAAACAAACACAAATGCGAAAATATTTTTAGCTGCCCGGCAAGAAGACCATTCGGCGGCAGACTGCGCCCTGGCCTCGTCCAGATCGGAGCGTCAGCCGCGTCCAGCCTCTCCGTTGACAGCGGAGGGCGGGAATGGGAATCCGTTGGCTGGGAAACGTAAACTGTCCACTTCCCTGGACTCGATACCCTCTCTGGGCAGCAGACGAAATTCTGGGCTGGCTCAGGATCTCCCTGTTGTTCAGGCTATCAGGAAAGAGTCGGTGGCCAAAACGTTTGTGTGAGTCTATACCAAATGTTGTTTTTTTGTTAAGACAAGGTTCGATTAATGGGACATATGTATATGCCTATGAATGATAGCAAGTACATAGACTGTGTTTCATGATGCTTTTTATGTGGCAAGATTCACGGAGGGAATCTGCTTATTGTCCAAAAAATGTGCATAGTTCTTTAATGAAAAGTTCTTTAGTCTTCGGAAGAGAAACTTGCAAAAGTTTCAGTCAAAATTCTAAGTGATGAGGAGCTCTCTGATATAAATTGTACGAATGACCAATCTGTTTTATGCTTATAAAGTCATGGGTTATATTATGCGTCCAGCATCTTCACAAAAAACGAATGAAAAATGAGAAAGGCAAAAACTGATGCACATACAATGTAATGTATATACGTACACTGTTTTTATTTTATTTAATCCCACTAGTTTCTTCTTTAGAACCAAAGATGTATCGCCGGACATTGCGAAGGAGATCAGCGATAGCAGTAATCAACAGCAGCAGCAGTTTCAGTCGGGACGTAAGCCGTCACTGACCAGGAACCCGACTTCCCTGGGATCAAATCTGGGCAGTCTGGGACTGGGCGAACGGGTTCGGCGAACCTTTGATGTTCTGTCCAGTCGTTCGGTGGCCGTTTCGGATTTCGATATCTCTATGATGGCTCCGGGCTCGACCTGAGTGGGGGGAATAATCAGATCCGAGTGAACCGACTTGAACAATCTGTGCTGGATTGCTTTGGTTTATCTTTAGTTGTTGTTCAAAGTGTTCATGTCTACCTTTTTAACAGATTGTGTGTTGTAAGGAGGTACTTACTTTTGCTTCATTCTACTACTTTTTAACAGATTGTGTGTTGTAAGGAGGTACTTAATTCTCTTTTGCTTTGGAAATTGATTTATTCAAGGGCTACCTTGGTCTGACAGTTTGCATTAGTTTTGAAAAAGCGTAGATAATCTTTTTGGGTTACTGGTCGATATGGTAATTGCCTTTGGAGTTGGCAAGCGAGGCGGTATCCACGCTGTCCTATTCAAAATTTGTTGTCGGCTTTTCAAATGTCTATTTTCTATAACACTACTTTGTGAGAAATTGTCGGGGGACTGTCTTCAAAAATTCTTCTGCCTGGTCAGCGAATAATATTAAGTTTGGTAGTGTCTGCCTGTATGACAGCTTATATACGTACACCTTTTTCTAATTTTCTTCAAACCATAGCTTTTGCGACATTGTTATATTAAGAATCTCCTTCATTCGTCAGCTCGAATTCAGGGCTTGGTTGGGGAAGCAGGAGAAAACTCCCTGATGGGAAATGGCTGTTGCTGTGGGTCAGACTTAGGCTAAGTCTCTGCTTAGTCTGAGATTACCTTGGCCGAATTTTACCAATTTTACCCTGAATTTTGCGAAACTTTTCCGGCGATGCCGAGTTCTTTAAAGTATTTTTGTGTTTTAGCTTAAAACACCTACTACATACGTAGCCACTTTTGAGCGGTTTTTAGACAAGTACCAAAATGTGAAAAAACGTTTCCAAAAACATAAGTGTCTCTTCATAAAAAATGTCCAAAAATAGGCCTGCATGCTGCACTTGATCCGAATTCTGAAATGTTCATTCGGCATCGTGTCAACTGGACTTGAAGGTTATTAATTTGTATGTTTGAAATTGTATGATGTTTAAATGTTGTTGGTGTTTCTATGTCAATTTTTGTTGCGATACTATACGTACGTACAAGAGAGAACAATTCAAAGTAGTACTTCGTTATCTGCCGGCTATGCAAATCACAGTATAATCGTTTTGACGTTTAGAAAGCATTCTAAAGAAAGACAAAAAAATAATTCTTGAAAACGTAAACTTGTTCCATTGGGAATTGAGTGCAGTATTGGAGATTATGGTTCAGCTTTGCTGTTTGAATCCTTAAGATTTACTTTGATCAGTGAATGGACTTGGATTTCGCCTAGTTTCACTCAAGTGAGCTTTAATTTCCAAAAACATTTTAGCTCGTACAAGTTGTATAAACCTGCTATATCTGCTATTACAATTTGCCTTTCTTTAATAATCGTCGATATTTCTAAACATGACGGTGACTGCTACGTAGTTTATATACTGTTAAAGCTTTAACACTGTTGTTTGCCAATTTGGGGCTCAATTTTTGTATTACGCATACATACCTTCTGGACATTAGAAAAGTTATGGTTGGAATTGTTTATCCTTCGTAATTTGTTTCGATTTTGTAGATTAAACTAAAGTATTTATTTTATGATTGGAAGTTTCGGAACTGAAATATACATGCCATCGGTGTGTTCCGGCTACGCATAATTCTATGTTTATGATGCCACGTGTTTGTAAATAATATCGATACGTAAAACTTTTTAAGTCCCCGTTAATACTTTCAGTTCATTTTCCTACAATTTCCCTGCACCAAGTAGTCATAAAGTTGCAGGAAGTTCACCTTAATTCGAATAATAACCTGTACTGAATGAAATTTGGCGATTTTTTGAGAAGACTTCCGGTTTAGAGGACATTTAGTCCCTTCGGATTACAATGATACGTGTTGTGAATGCGTACATAAATGGTACATCTCTACCTATTTTTCGCAGGAATCTTGGAATGACTGTCAATTCATGTCAACACATAGAGCTGTCATTCTGTGATGTGCAGTGTTGAATTTATTTATACTCCTGTGAGCTTATGACATGCCTGTTTGCTTTCGTTGTTTGTTTTGTCTGAGTTATTTAAGGTGAAGATTCTGCTGAAATAATCGTACAGGTATATACGGCTTTCATCTGCTAGATCGATGACTAACGGTTTGAATTTCTGTCACCACGAAGCTTTGTTCAAGTCTTGAGCTCGAGAAAAATTACATTACCCGTGGGCCACCACTTGATGCATATTTTAGAAGGTAACTGGAATTGATTTGGACATCTTCAACAAAGCTGAGGATGAGGAAAGAATTAAAATAAAATTAACCTTAAACGGGGATTAAATGTTTGCGTAAACGTCTATAGCACGCTTCGTAGCCTCCGTGTATAGTGAAAGCAGAATCTTTCAATAAATTAGCTGAATCTCAGCATCAAATTGTTGTTTAATGATCAAGTAGGAATCAGATTAATATTGTGCTTACTTTGGGTTAATTTTGTAGCGTTCTCGTACATGGATATACGTATATGCAGTAGATGTCCAGGACTAGTTGCAATGATTCATTGCCGCAACGGGTTGGGCCCAGGGCTGGACCCCGGCCCTTTGTGCCTCACTTGTTCGTTAACTTCCTACTGCTTCTCTGCTGTTGCATTTTGTTCCAGTAATTGCTGTTTTCTTGCGCGTGTCTATATTGCTTTTGCTGTCATTTGAACTGCTTTTATGTGTGTATTTATGTGTGCCGCCATAGAGAGCACATATACGTTTGTTTGCATGCTGTGTTACTACACGTTTGCTGAACTTTACCATAATTAACATGCATGTGTATATTTTTGATTTCTTTACCGGCGTTATCATTGTTGTTAGTGTTGTAAACCGTTGTGTTGATATGGTTTTTGCGGTGAGAATTGTTTGTATTTTTGTGATGCTACTGTGGTTGAATTGTGCGTATAATGTAAAGTATAGTCGAGGTGAAATAACTGTATTAAAGAGGCTGACATGTGTGTTAATAATAGTGAGTAGTTTATGCTGTGTATAGTCGGGCAGATTATAGTATTATGGATGGAGGAATGAGGACCTCCAAAGACGATCCTGATTTAAATATCGAAAGTTCTGTAGCTCACATTTTATACGTAAACCAAATTAGGTAACAGCTGTTTCGCCGAACAACCCATATTCGCGAGATTTTGCACTTCGTTTAACGTTGAATGCTGTCCTGCAGGTGAAGCTGGAGCAGACACTAGGCCTTTCGGCTCCCGTAGTAAGACATCCATTAGCTGCCCAAACGCATAGTAGAGGAGCACTGCATAGAACAGATGGGGTGGGATTAGAGTAGTGTTGGGATTGGCCGAAATTTTCCTTGACGTGGCCGTTAACTGTTGGTTTTCCGTAAGCCATTGGTTGTTGTTTAGCTATTGGCCAACGTTGGCTATCTGGAATTTACTATTTTTATTCATCTACCGTGCATTATATATTATGCGTCGACTTATTTAAACTCTATTCAAAATAGTTTTTCCAAACGTTCAGCTCCAATCCTATTTCAATTTTGCTGGAGGACTATAATGAAGTGATGAGACGTTGACCACTAGACAAATTTAAAAACTAAGTTGTCTACATAAAACTAAAAACTAAGCCGCATTTAAAATTTGCATATATATACTTCACATTTTGAAGAATAGCGCTAACTAGGTAAGATAATTGAGTACGGACGTATAGAACAGTTGGAGCAAAGTGTCAATATCTTATGTAGGTAAACAAAAAATCTGTAGTAATGTATCTAATGTAACGTATATAATGCAACATGTACACAATATTATATATGCAGCAAAATTAAATTTTGCAACAGTTGACGCATAAAATCAGAAAATTGGAGTTTAGTCAACAATCTCTGCCATTGGCCAGCCAATTGACAGTTGGCCGGCCAAGCCAACTGGCTGAAATTTTTCCGGCCAACGGCCAATGGCTTGGCCAACCGCACCGGCCAACGCACAACACTAGATTAGAGACAAAGCCGGATAGTTGTGTGATTCGTTTTGAGCAGGAAGCTCGGTGCACCCAACACCTCTCCTCGCAGAGGGTAGGCAGAGGAGTGATGGCCAGGCTTATCCCAAGGGAACCTTCCACCAGGGTCTCCACGCCCTACACCTGACGATAATCGGAATAGGGGTTCTTTAGCGTGAACTTCCCCCACAGGACACGGGCACAACGATTTAACACATCAGGAAGCGGTGCTCTAAATTTGTTGCTCAAGGAGCACTTGTTCAAGGGGTGACCATCTGCGGGTGGAGCTTCCGCGGTGGATTTATTGCATAGGCAGCAATAGGTACATTTCCGGCCTTGTCAAACGCCTGGGTTATTAGCAATGGCAATTAGTCTGTGTCAGTACCCCTTCTCAACCAACTTTTTGCGCAATACTGACACCACTCCTAACATACGCGTGTCGATGTGTCAGTGAGGCGAATTTAAAAATGAAAGTTAGCGAAAACTCGTTCTTTGCCCGACATTGACGGCTCCTAACTATTCTGGTGCATTAGTGACCCCTCAATGCTTTCATTCGAAATGCAGAGCAATTAATTCTATATCGATCTCTCTAGGTGGTTCCAATAAAAAATGGCCGCCAAAAGCTTGAAATCAGAAATTTTCAACCGTTAGTCCTGGAGGAAATTCAAGCATTAAAACGTGCTGTTTAATATCTGACCAAAGAATGTAGAAAACGAAATTGTTTTCTTTATATCTCAAAAACTCTTCAAGATAGCTACCACAAAGTATATATTTTCTGAACCGGACTGATGAGATCTTTCTTTTCGTCAAAAATTTTTTCTGAAATTTCCCGTGCGATTTCAAAGAGCGCTGCTTCTATATGTCCAGAAAGATTGGTAAATGGTACTACCGCGAGTTTTTTCAGGAAAAGTTTTCCCTTGTCTGAAAGTCCTACACAGCAAATTTCAACTTTTTTGGTTGCAAATTGCGTGAGTTATTGTATTTTTTCTTTTTTCAAAATCCTTTGATCTTTGCCGCTTTTTCGACTTTGACTGGTTACTACTCGTGACTCGCTCAGTGCAAAAATTTTTCGATTCGATTTTCAGGACCACCTAGGCGTCACCTTTGACCTGATATATGTGGTATTTCAAAATGTGAAAGCCGATGTTTTCGAAAAATACCACTTTGACCCAAAAATTCGTCATAGCGATTCTAGCAAAAGTGAGTAAAAATAGCATAATCATCTTTGATGATGCCGCCTTGATTTCGTAAGCCAGTGTCAACTACCAAAAACCAGCTAAAATAAAGGAAGTTGTTTAAAAATTCACTGCTGGCGCAATATAAGTCGTAGCCGCGAAAACTTTATATCGTTGAGTTCATCTCAGATTGAACTTTATGATTATGCTATTTTTACTCACTTTTGCTAGAATGGCTATGCCGAAATTTTGGGTCAAAAAGTGCTTTTTTTCGAAAAAATAGACTTTCAAATTTTGAAATATATACCACATATATCAGGTCAAAGGTGACGCCTCGGCGGTCCTGAAAATGGAATCGAAAATTTTTCCACTGAGCGAGTTACGAGTAGTAGCCAGTCAAAGTCGAAAAAGCGGCAAAGATCAAAGGATTGTGATAATCGAAAAATAACTCACGCAATTTGCAACCAAAAAAGTTAAAATTTGCTGTGTAGGGGAAAATTAGCCAAGGGGAAAATTTTCCTGAAAAAATTGCGGAAGCACCATGTGCCAATCTTTCTGGACATATATAAGCGGCGCCCTTTGAAATCGCACGGGAAATTTCAGAAAATTTTTTGACGAAAAGGAAGATCTCATCAGTCCGGTTCAGAAAATATATACTTTGTGGTGGCTATCTTGAAGCGTTTTTGAGATATAAAGAAAACAATTTCGCTTTCTACATTTTTGGTCAGACTTTAGTGTAGAAATTGTTTTTTCCAGGCATTTTCGCTTATTAAGCCCGGTTCATACTTTTTGTGCTTTTGTGCTTTGTGCTTTTGTCCTTTTCTATGAGTGCTTTGTGCTTTGTCCTTTGTGCTTTGTCCTTTGTGCTTTTGTCCTTTGTCCTTTGTGCTTTGTCCTTTGTGCTCACGAGGACGCGTTCATACTTCCCGTGGGGACAGTAAAGCACAAGTCCAGATTTAGTCTCCTGTCCTGACATAACTAAACATAGAAAGTATGTATATTTTCAGCCACAAATTAAATAGAAAAAAGGTTTCAAAATTTTTAAAAACCAAAATATAAGGTTGTCTGTCAGTATTAACTTCTAAATCGCATATTTTCCAAAGCAACAGCAGAAAATAATTTGAAAAATATTTGTTAACAAATAAAGCCAAAGTCGGAATTATAAAAATCAACACATATTGAAATCACGCAGTGGATTAAAATCAATTGTTAATCAATCAATTCTTATTTTTCCATCATTTATTTATTTATATATGTCTTCTTTGATACTGTATTCAATCTTTTCTGATTCGCCGCCTTCTCTCTTCTATTGGATAATGCCAAAAATACTGGAATTTGATTGGCTAAGCACAAAAGCACAACTCAAAATGTTGAACTCGGCTCAACATTCGAAAGCACACCCGAAAGCACAAAAGCACAAAAGCACAAAGCACAAAGCACATTTTTGAAGTATGAATTAGAAAAGCACAAAGCACTGTGCTTTCCCAAAAAGCATGGACCGGAAAGCACAAAGAACAAAGCACAAAAGCACAAAAGGACAAAGCACAAAGCACAAAGCACATGAAGTATGAACCGGGCTTTAACATGCAGAGTTGGAAGTGGACAAGATTTTCAGTGTCCACGTCCACGTTTGTCCACGCAGGTCTTGTCCACGTACGCCCGCACATGCCCGCATGTCCACGATTTTAAATTTTGTCCACCAATGCCCACGTTTCAAAACAAATTAATTTTCTTTTATGTAGTAATCCTAGGTTTAATTCTATAAGGCCAGGATTTTTTAAAAATTACACTTGCTTTTTAGTAGTGTGCTTTTAAGTTGGTGTTTTTCTGGAAATTTACTTTTTTGCAGTATAAACACGTTATCTTGGGTTTTTGTAACATTTAATACCATGTGTAACATTGTTTTCGTCTGTTCCAGAGAAAGGAACAACATGTATTGCTTTCGCTTCGCGCACAATGATATTTCGTCCAAAATACTGAACGTCAATATTGAACATTAAAGTCGTGCGAAAATGTCCAATGGCGGGAGTTCTGGGGAGCGGGGTCTTCCAGACGTTGAGAATTTTCAAAAATTCCTAACAATCAGGTCAGAAAATCTTCCAAATAGAAGATACTTGTACATTCAAAATTGGTAGAGATAAAAAATGTACATTAGAGCCAAAACACATGTCTAAATTTACGAGTATGTATTTAAAATAGAATTTAAAAATGTAATGGTTAATGATTGCTCTTAGAAACGCTGGTATTGGCAACGCTGAGTCGAAATCAAACACAAGTAAAATACACCTGAAAAAAATCATTGCGCTGAAGGCGAAAAAATTTTTTTCGAAATAACTTAAAACTTCACTAAAATGAATATGAATTTGCTTCTTCAGCTAAAAATTTAGCGTTTTTAAATTTTTTGTACTTTTAAAAACTGCCAAAAACACAAAAGTTAGATTTTCAATAAAACTTGATGAGAGGTTCTTTGAGATGAGTGGCAGGTGTCTGCAGTTTTGGATTGGAATTTCCCTCATTCTTCCCCTGCAATAATAAAGAAAAATCCCCGTAATAAAGTTGGCTTTCAAACTTTTAATTGTTGTTATTGAAATATCTATAAAATTTAAACAATGTTTGTTACGAAACAACAACGATAATAAGAAAACACTAAAAAGTCACCATAAAACACTGCACAAAAGGATACCAGCACTTTAAATTGTAAGGAATCGAAACATACACTCAAGAGCAAAGTTGTAGGCCTTGGTGAAAGGATTCGAATGACTATAAGTTTGGCCGGTAGGGTGGCCGCAGTGGAAGTTATGGGTTTTATTTCGATTACCCCCCCTACCACTCAAAATCCCTAAAACTTGACCAAATGCGCTAAAATTTCGTGTGAGTATGGTTTTGACCACGCTGAGTTCAAATATCACAAAATTTTTCGATTTCTTAAATTAAGTTTTTTCCAATTCTAAGGGGGACCAAGTGAAACAAAACTTTTGTCTTCGATTTTTGCTGAAAAGATGTATAAGGGGTTTTCGGGGTCGCAGAACACGAATCAGAAGTCCGTTTTTTGGATTCAGCTTCTTTAAAGCTCAGTATAATAAAGATTTAAGCTTAAGATGTAAGCTTATACTAACTAAGAAAACTAGATCGAAAAACGAATTCAGGTTCTGCAAACCCTATAACCTGTGTATTTCAGCAAAATCGAAGACAAAAATTTTCGATTTTTACTAAAAAATCCAATTAAAAATTGAAAAAAATATGAATACTGTCGACAAAATTTAAATTTTGATCAAGTTAAAGATTTGGTGGGTGAAAATCGAGATAAGACCCGAAGTTATGGCGGATTTATCTAATTTCTCTAAACGCCATTGTTCACGCCGCCACTTTTCTAAAATGTATTATACCTATATAGGCTAAACGATGTAACTGTAGCAAATTTAAATAAATTTTAACGACTTGCGCTTTTAAAGCCGAAAAACACGCGAACCGGAACCAGGACCTTAAGCATTGTGATTATTATGAAAAATGTATTCATTATGGTTCCTTTTACCAGCAAACATCAAGTACGTAATATATGTAGTATATATCACACCAACGCCTACAGGGAGTAGGCTATAGTCTTAAAGCGATTTAAAAAGAAATGAGGTCAGTAAAACTAAAGAGTCACATAAAATGATGTCAGCACAATAAAATATAACAATGGAAAACTAAAAATAGCCAACATAAAAACGATTATATAAAGCTAGGTTGAATTTTACCGCTTTTTATAAAAATCGTGTGACGAAAATTTTGTCCACATTTGTTCACGTTTGTCCACGTGGACAAACCTTCTGTCCATGTCCACTGGACCCGCGGGTACCCGCGTCCACCTTCCAACTCTGTGTACATGATCTGCTGACCCTTTGCTGTATTTTTAGTACCACTGATTGATCCACGATGGCGAAAGGGCTCGTACCATGTCCGGGCTGAAGGGAGACTTGGGTTTGAACCCTGCTCAAACAGCCGTGTAAACCGGTGGTGTCTAAAACCAGGAACAGGAACAGGAACAGGAATAGGAACAAAGGTCTAAAACCAGGAACAGGAACAGGAACAGGAATAGGAACAAAGGTCTAAAACCAGGAACAGGAACAGGAACAGGAACAGGAACGGGGTCTATTTTCAGGAACAGAATCAGGAACAGAGGTCTAATTTCAGGAACAGGAACGGGGGTCTAATTTCAGGAACAGAATCACGAATAGGGGTCTAATTTCAGGAACGGGAACGGGGGTCTAATTTCAGGAACAGAATCAGGAACAGGGGTCTAATTTCAGGAACAGGAACGGGGGTCTAATTTCAGGAATAGAATCAGGAATAGGGGTCTAATTTCAGGAACAGGAACGGTGGTCTAATGTCAGGAACAGAATCAGGAATAGGGGTCTAATTTCAGGAACAGGAACGCGGGTCTAATTTCAGGAACAGGAACGGGGGTCTAATTTCAGGAACGGGAACGGGGGTCTAATTTCAGGAATAGAATCAGGAATAGGGGTCTAATTTCAGGAACAGGAACGGGGGTCTCATGTCAGGAACAGGAACGCGGGTCTAATTTCAGGAACAGGAACGGGGGTCTAATTTCAGGAACAGGAACGGGGGTCTAATTTCAGGAACAGGAACGCGGATCTAATGTCAGAAACAGGAACGGGGTCCCACCCGTAACTTCCGGGGGGATCCCGAGTTAACAAACCGAGCATGTCAAACTTGTTTAAAGTAGGTGCGGAATAGTAGCGTAAGATTTTCATACTTTATTCTATTATCTACTCTTGCGAATGTGTACCGGTTCAATTTGGATTTTGTGTTGGTGCGCCAATTGCGTAATAAGGGTTGAGTTTATTCCTGATTCTATTCCTGAAATTAGACCCCCGTTCCTGTTCCTGAAATTCGACCCCTGTTCCTGATTATGTTCCTGAAATTAGACCCCCGTTCCTGTTCATGAAATTAGACCCCTATTCCTGATTCTATGCCTGAAATTAGACTCCCGTTCCTGTTCCTGAAATTAGACCCCTGTTCCTGATTCTGTTCCTGAAATTAGACCCCCGTTCCTGTTCCTGAAATTAGACCCCTATTCCTGATTCTATTCCTGAAATTAGACCCCCGTTTCTGTTCCTGAAATTCGACCCCTGTTCCTGATTATGTTCCTGAAATTAGACCCCCGTTCCTGTTCCTGAAACTAGACCCCTATTCCTGATTCTATGCCTGAAATTAGACCCAGGTTCCTGTAACTGAAATTAGACCCCTGTTCCTGATTCTGTTCCTGAAATTAGACCCCCGTTCCTGTTCCTGAAATTAGACCCCCGTTCCTGTTCCTGAAATTAGACCCCTGTTCCTGATTCTGTTCCTGAAATTAGACCCTCGTTCCTTTTCCTGAAATTAGACCCCTATTCCTGATTTTGTTCCTGAAATTAGACCCCCGTTCCGTTCCTGTTTTTATACCACGGTTCCTGTTCCGGTTCCTGTTCCTGTTCCTGGTTTTAGACCTTTATTCCTGTTCCTGTTCCTGTTCCTGTTCCTGATTTTAGACACCACCGTGTA
Source organism: Trissonchulus latispiculum (assembly GCA_030248195.1). Taxonomy (NCBI): domain Eukaryota; kingdom Metazoa; phylum Nematoda; class Enoplea; order Enoplida; family Ironidae; genus Trissonchulus; species Trissonchulus latispiculum. The sequence goes on along the minus strand of JASAND010015165.1, from coordinate 35,306 downwards.
AACCTAAGCTCCGTTGGAGCATTTTTGTTACTTGAATTTAGAATAGTTAAACAATTTTAGTTTGTCGTTTTAGCTTATTTATTGATTTAAGTTATTATTATTTAAGTATTATTATTAGTTATTATTTAAGTTATTATTAGTTAAGTTTAATATTATTTATTATTTAACTTTAACTGTTTAATTAACTATTATTTAAGTTATTATTTATTAGTTATTATTTATTTAAGTTATTATTATTAGTTATTTAAGTTATTATTAATTTAAGTTTCTGTCTTTTTTCAAATATTCAGGTCTGGCTTTTAATGAATCTGATAAGCGGAAAAAATTTCCGATGGAAATTTAGAAACTGATCTTTGATTATATCATTTCTGATTGGCCAAATAAAATGGCCCTGCTACTACTACTGCGACTGCGTAAATTTCACTTATTAATACTGGTTTGTGTATGTGGGTGGGCTTTGATACATAATGTCTTCTTTAGCTTATGTAATTGTTTTTGACTGACTCAAGTACTACCTGAAGTTATACACGTTTGTCCTGGCAGGGATCAATTTCATACAGCCTGTGAGACCCAGGCGAATCTGCTTCCACTGGTGTATTTGCAAGTCCGCAAGTTATACAGTTTTTGGTTAACACTGGCAACAAGTTTCAGTTGTACAAATTTTAATGTACAGTTTTGATCCTTGAATATGCAATTTGAATCTAACTCTAATACTGACGAATGGATTGCTACAAAATATGTTAATGAATGAATTAATGAAACTTCGTTACAAGAAACATGTAGTCTGAGCTATTTTGAACAAATCCAAGCATTTTTGTGCAAAAAGTAAGGAATGTAAAGTTTTCTTATGAAGAGATATTTTTAAAAACCAGAATTTGTTCACTGCTTGTAATGATATATATTTCATGGGTTTAGTATGCTTCATTAACCAAATTTAGTTAAATATGGTTTTTTATAATATATGTTCATATAAATATACGTTTTTTCTAATATTTGCTACAATTTCCCTTTTCCAATTGCCGCAGTGCCACAAAAAGACAAAGCGGCAACACTAATCAGATCAGATGGGAACTCTGTACCGCTTTCGGCTTATCTATTTGTTCGTTCTTCCGTTGCAACATTAGTTGGTCCTTTGTGAACCAGTGATTGCACAACTCGACATGTTTGTACGTAAGAGCGGGGAGATAAACCGGCCACTGTTTCAATAGATTTGCGTAACAACCTTTTTCGGTGTCTTAGCATAATAGGTGTCGTCAGACTTCGGTGTAAGCTAGATTTCATTACGTCTGCCTGTACGTATCGATGAGTCACTGAAGAAATCCTCTAAAAAGCCAGTGCTAGAAAGCTTCCTCAGCACATTTTGAGAATGTAAACTTGATATCGACAGCTCTTGAGGGTTTAACTTTTACCTAATTTCTTCTGCAGTAGCAGCTGTTGTTTCAAGGCTAGCTCGCACATTTTCTCTCCAGCTCCAGTTTGCCCATTTCTTTGCAACTAATCGTTAAGTCAAACCCTCCGCCTTTCGTGTAGGATTGTCTGCTACTTGTTTTGCTCGCAGGAAGTTTACTTTGCACTAACGGACGGAGTTTCTGTCATCATTTTCCTTTAATTATTAATTGAAAACTAAAACGTAAGATTATGTAATTACAATTGCAGTTTAGTTTGCTTTAAATTTAAGAGTTGGTCATTTTTAAGTGCACTATGTGAGAATAATCAAGATTATATATACATGTGCTTGGGGGGGAGTGGCACTAGACTGGCTCCCCCCAGGGGGTCCCCTACCCCTTCCGGAATTTTCCGGTGTTTTGGGCAAAACACCGAAAACCCCCCCCCCCTAGAACTTCCCCTTCTGCACATGTCTGATCACGACTACCTATAATTTAACTCTCTCGCATGACCTTACAAACTTGTTGTGGAGGTGAAAGTGGACGGGATGTGGTCAGTGCAATAATGTTGGTCTGGTTCAACTCTAAATATCCGGTGCTTTTTCCAACTAACTTCTGCTATGTCCTGGGGCGTATAAATGAATCAGGGTGTTTTTATGACTTTTTCGTGAGCGAAATATTTTAAAATTTTGAGGGAGGCTCGTTGAGAGCAACTAATGTTTTGGGAAAAAAGAGAGCTTTCTAAAATTAAATGTAATTTGATGTAATCTGTTAAACTATAAATTGAGTTTGTTGAAGATGCTTTGTTGTCATTATGTAGGTATACGTAAACGTAATCTACAATCTCCAGTTTTGTATTTTATAATTCCAGCTCTGTTTTTAATTTCAGCATGTCCGACGCCCCACCGGTGCCCATCCCAGAAGGCGTGCAACAGCAACAGCAACAGCAACCTTCAGAATCGCAGTCCAGCCATGCCCCGGTGCTTGAACCAACTGGAAAATTCCAAGCTGAAGCCTGGAGTGGTGATCATCCACCACCTCCAGTCACTGGCTGTCCTGAGCAGCCGCCGGCAGCGCCTTTGCCAGATCCGGGTGGCGAAACGCTGGTGGCCAGCAGTGCTCAGGAAGCAGCCACTGGCGTTTTGCCTGCACCTGTTGCCGAAACAGCACCACCTGTAACTGTGCCGGCTCCAGGTGGTCTGGGGGATCAGTCACAGTTGACTCATGTTCAAAACATCGATGCAACTGGGACCTTCCAGGGGGAAGCCTGGACCGGGGAGCACGAGGAGGTACTTCCACCGTTGGCAGATGAGCGTGGAATGGAGGTTTTGGTGGCTTCCAGTTGGGATACCCCGGTAGCCACCGATGAGACCCAGATTGTGACCGGAATTCATGAAGGGGAGCCAATCATTGGCGGAGTTTCCGGTGGTTTACCGTCTGCGGAAAATGCGGTGGTCCTGCGGAATCAAACTCAAACTGTGGCCGTCTTCAATCCGTCTCCTGTGGCACAGTTTCAGCCTGAGCCTTGGACTGGAGAGCACAAAGAGGATCCGCATCTTCCGCCGGAAGCCGCCGGGCCACCGCCCTCAATGACTGAGGCCGGTCCAGCTCCTGAAGAAGACGAAGTTTTGCTGGGCGAAGCAGAAGAAGTTGGAAAACCACCGGAACCGCAGCCGCAGCCTGCGGAACTATTGGTGGCCTCCTCCGATCAACAGCATCCTCCTGAGCCGCAACCGCCTGCACCTGAACCGGCTACAGGGGCACCCCCAGAGCCACCTCTGGCACAGGTTGCTGCGCCACAGGTCGAAGCACCTCCACCGGTGCAGAAGCCGCAACCGCCGCAGGGTGTTCCTCCTGCTCCTGCTTCCGCACCTCCCTCCGAGACCGGCGCACCGTTTCCGATTCCGGAAGGAGTCTTTCAGCCAGAGGATGAGGCAAAGATTAGAGATCTAATGGCAAAGGTAGAAGGCGGTGAGCCTGGAACGGAGTCTGGAGGAGGAACCCGACAAGTGGAATACAGCTATCACAAGCACACAGAAAAGCACACCAGGGAGTTTCGAAGTGGCGGCGAAACGGTACACTCTACTGTTTCCAGTGCTGCTGAATCGAATGTATTCGTGCCTCTGGTTGGTGGTATCTATCAGGGGGTGGTCATTAACGGCGGTCTGACCACAAAAGACCCTGCTCTGCAGTTTTCATCAGGGCCTCAGGCTGTTCCTGAGCAAGTTCCAAAAGAACCAGAGCCACCTGCAGCCTTTACGGCTCCTCCAGAACAGCAGCAGCAGCAGCAGCAACAGCAGCACCAACAAAATCAAGAGTTGCTGCAGCAGCAGCAATTGCAGCAACATCAGCAAGAAGCCATGTTGCAACGACAGCAGCGGGAATTGCTGTTCCAGGAACAGCAGCTGCAGCAACAACATGAACAGCAACAACAGCGGCAACTACAGCAGCAGCAAAAACTGCAGCACCAACAGCAACTACAGCAACAGCAGATGTATGAACAACAGTTGCAGCAACAACGTTTGCAGCAACAGCAACAACAACAGCAACAGCCAATGCCGCCTGAATTGCAGCAGCAGTACCTACTGCAGCAACAGCAACATCATCAGTATCAGCTGCACCAGCAGCATATTCACCAGCAGCAACTGTATCAGCAACAGTTGCAGCAGCAACAGCAGCTACAGCAGCAACACCCACAGCTTACTCCTGAGCAACTGCAGCAATACTTTCAACAGCAACAGATTCTGCAACAGCAGCAGTACCAGCAACAACAAATTCAGCAGCAGCAGCAGCAGCAGCAACAACAACAGCAACAGCAACCTCAACCTACAGCACCACCACAGCCTGCACCACAGTATCTGCCGCAACAGCAGCAACCGCAGCAGTTGCCAAGTGTGAGCGCACCTCCGCCACAGACACCAGAAGAGTTGGATGCCCTGCAGAAGCAGCTGAGGGAAATGGGTTTCGGTGAAGAAGCGGATAAGCTGATTGCTGAGCATTTGGGTGGAACCTCGAGTAAGCAGGTTCAAATGCAATATTCTTCGCATCACAAAAAGACGACGAAAACATCCAGCAAAAGCTACGAAGTGGGAGGAACTGGAAAGTCAGAGGAAGAGCTTCAGGCCAGACTGCAACAGCAAATGGCTGAAATGTCTGGACACCCGCAGCAAGGTAGTTATGTGTATAAACTTTGATAAAAATACTTTATGTACGTAGAAGTAAACTAGCTACAGAAAACATATAATTTAATGCAAGATTTTCGTAAAAATGGCTAACTATAGCGATGAGATAGAGACGAGAGCTGCTTGCTCACTAACCATTGGCCACCTTGTTTTACCTTAATTATGAAGATATACAAACGTTATATCAAATGCCAACTGTAAAATAAGTTAAGCCACATTAAAAGGTCTGGAAATCTGGAAATGATACTTCTGGAATGTGTCATTTCAATTTGACTGCAAAGTGTGGTGATTTTGGTGATTTTTAGGAGCACCTGGTGGGGCCTGGCTGCCATCTCGAAGCGAAGAATTCAGTCAGGAGAGCTACGTCAACGATGGGGAGGACGGATCAAAGATCAGCAAAAAGCGGACAACGGCGCGTCGGATCCTAACTACGACTACGACGTCCTCCACGTCTGGTAGGACTCTTTTTTTAAATTGACACTGGTTTCAAAGCTTTACTTTATTTATCTGGAAAATCTGAGGTTAAGGAACGCAAACAGTGCGTGAAAAATTGCGTAAAGAATGGTTTATCGTACGAGCTCGAACCGAAGCTAATCTTTTTTACTGGTAAGCCAAGCAAGGTATGTCTTAAGTCTGGGCTATCTTCAGTCAAAAGAGTGCTGTCCACTTCAACCCTCTCATTATATCCTTTTCCCGAAGCTACAGGATTTATCAACTACGGTTTGGATTCGGATTCCTATAAAAAACTTTGTTCCATTGCGCCGGACCGTCATTGAGTTGGTCGGTTAGGTTGCTGAATTTTCCGGTGGTGGGTTGATCTCACTTCTTTAACTTTCCTTCGTGGCTATTGGATGTTTATTCGTGGCTCTTCGAAATACGAAATTCTCCTAGATCCGCTCGTAACGTTGGTTGAATGTTTCTACTTTCATGTTTTTTGTATTTTAGGTAGATTGTCTCCACGCTTGGAAATCAAACAAGGACCCGTAACCATGAAAGGTATGTGAGAAATTAAGTCTGGTAGTAATTGCAGTGTGATTAAAATCTATTACCCTTACGCTTTTGCACGATAGGGTGCTTTGAAAATGAAAACAAATTACACCAGTTTTAGATCTTTCAAGTTTAAATGTTTTAAGTCCAACCTCCAACCAGTATCATCCAACATATTTTCCCAAAGATGTGTATACTTTAGATCTAAGGGACTTTTCAAGAAAGGGTAGGGTAGAGTAGAGTAGAGTAGAGTGGAATAGAGTAGAGTTAAAATTAACACTTTTCATGAAAGCACAGAGTTAATTTTAACTCTGCGTGTTTTAATTCTCTTTAACCCTGCAGGGTTAAAAAAGTTGGAGAGTTAAAAGGAGTTAGAAATGACAGAGTTAAAATTAACCCCATGTTTCATGAATAGAGTTAATTTTAACTCTGCTTAAGGGGGGTCGCTTTTTGGTCGATTTTTCGACCATCTCCGATTTTGCTCATTTTCACATATTTTGTAGTCCTAATGGGTCCCCAAAACAAGACAGGTGCGTTTTGCGTAATATTGCTTCAATCGTTCTGTAGGGGCCTTCAAAGGTTACCTCGACATGTGTTAAACATAGGAAAATGAAAAAGTTAGGTTAAAAAGTTTGTGGCAGAAAACTTTTTCGCTGTTTGCAAGATACAGCGCTGCAACCTTGTTGTACATGTTAAGGACATATCAGAGAGTGCAAATAACCCTTCTGGAACAATTCTGTTGAGTGTCGGATTTTTGGCGATTTTTCAAAGTCAAAATTTCGGAAAATTGATGCTTTTTGTACCACGAAAAACAGGACCAGCAAAACATATTCGCCTCTCCTGCACGATTGGCAAAAGCTACAGAAATCGCTTATAGATAGTTGCACTCTACGCATACACAGAATTCTTATGACAGTAGTTGCAAATTTCTACCGTTTGTAGTGCTCTCAAAGAAGTTGCCACAAAATGGGTTAATTTTGCCAAAAATCATCATTTTGCACAATTTTCACGTTTTTGTAATAATTTCTCACCCGTTACCCACTCGAAAGTCACCAAAATTGGCATATAAAACTCTCAATGCCTGCCTGATATTAAGGTAAAGGCAAATGCTTAAAGGTAGAACTTTTCTGTCGTGTCGGCTCCTTTGATCTCTTCTAGGTCACAAAAAGTCAATTTTTGAAATTTCCAAAATATAGACAAATTGGGTATCATTCGATAGCTACTGATGAGCTGAACAACTTTTCTAATAGAACTATGTGTCTGAAATGTAGTACTTGAAAGTTAGAGTAAGTTGAAGTCTGAGGGCACAGTTACCTGAAAAAGGCTCAGTTCACAATTGATGAATGTACTGTGAACGACTGGATGGATATTCCGGAGTCGTTTTAGCATTAAAATATTAGCCAACCCACGGAATTAAATTGCCATATTAGTTGACCAAAATTTCGGTACCGTTCTGTCTCAACATGACTTTGGAGGGCAAATCGCAGTGATTTTCAAGTTTTCCAAATTTATAGCGGAATATCTCTGTCACTGTTTAGTTTCGAATTCTAATGTTTTGTCTTATTTTTGAGAACATATGTACCTATATTGTGTATGAAAATGAGCGAAATCCGTGACTATCGATTTTGACCCAAAGCGACCCCCCTTAACCTGCGTATTTTGCCTGGGATTAATTTAGTACAAAATGCTCAGAAAGAGCTAAGCAGAGTTAAATTTAACCCTTTCGTGAAAAGGGTAGAGTTAAATTTAACTGCACAGGTTTTTATCTCTGCACGCGATTCTTGAAAAGGGCAGAGTTAAAGCGAGATAATTTTAACTCTTTTCATGAATCCACGCGGAGTTAAAATTTTTAACTCTCTTTAACTCGTAGGATTAAAATTAACTCTTTTTGCTCTTTCTTGAAAAGGATCGAGTTAATTTTAACTCTACTCTACCCTTTCTTGAAAAGGCCCTAAGCAATACAGTAATTTGATTATATAGTCGTTGATATCATTATGTCAATTACTCGTCGATTTAGTTACCCCTTGTTTAATAAATCGGCAAAGAAACTGGCCGTGGACTGAAATTCCATGTACAATCTGTAAAATTTTGTTCTATGTAAGCCTTTGCATATTGGACTTTTAGAGACAACATTTTCAATGTTTGTATGCGTATTTGCATAACTTAAAATGTTAAAATACATAGTTCAAGTTATTGAAATCTTATGGAGTCTGATTTTTTCGAAAATTATCCATTTTGGGATTCAGTTATCAGTGAGATGGCCATTTTGCAAGACTTATTTTTAGGCGGAGAGTGGGGAACTGAAACTATTTTGCCTAGTCCAGAAGGTAGCTCTGAAATTTATGGCAATCTTATATGCATGACTTGTGGGACCTGGGTATTGCTTGTTGCGCTCTTTGTACCTACTGTTTGCGTTTCTATTTTCTGCTGGTAGCTAACTGTCAGAGATTATGTTGTCTTTTTATTTTTCTAAGTTTGGCAGTTTCCCCTCCATCGTGTATGGGGAGGGGTTGGGGGATGACAAACCGTTTACTGCTGATTAGCGCCCGCCAGAATTCGTTTTTCTCTGTTTTGGGCAAAAACCCGGGAAAATTTGGGTTTGGTCGCCCCCAAAATCCGCCTTCAGTACATGTGTACCCCTTTCCCCGAACATTCGCAACCTTTAGTTCGCAATTAGGGAAGATACATACCAGCTTCAGGGCAAACAAAAGTGGATCCTCAATTAAGTTTTCAACAACTGATGATTTTTATTTTTTGCATGGACTGCTCTAACTATTACTATTTGCATTACTTATATACCTGAATCCAATCAGCTCTGTTTTTAGATTAATTGCATTACTTGAGGCGATGTAGATGCTGTAGACATTTGTTTTCTTAGAATTTTATCTTTATTTAACCTTGTTGTTATTGTATATTCTCATTCATTATTATTTCATTAATTCATTTCTGAGGGTCTTTTCAGGGCACAAGGAAGAACCTTTACGTGTGTTCTCTCTCGATATACTAGAGATTAAATTATTTCTTTTCTCTTTTCATTCACATTTAACCCTTACATTTCAGAGAAGTTCATATTAAAATTCTCTTCTAAATTCGCTTCAGTAACTGTTTCTTGAAAAGATCCTAGGTATGCTTCTTATAGTGGCCGGTACTTATTACTAACTTCGTAAGCAATTGATTTGTAAAGATGCCTAGAAAGACTGAGTCTTAGCGGTTTTTAATTTTTTGTTTAGAAGACTACGAAACAAGCAAATTGTCCGGCCAAGAACCACTTATTCGGTTGAAAGTGAATCAAAATGTTTTCAGAGGGGTCCTAAGCCAAGATAATCATATTCAACTTTTTCCCTTGGATAAAAACTCAGGTACTTTGGCTAAACTTTGGAAAAGTCAGATTTCTGTAGTACACTTTATTTGGCCAATTTTTTGAAAATTTGCTTGTAAAACCGTGAAACATGTTTTGCTGTCATGAAAATTTAGCACTGCAAATTAACTGGTAATAGTTAACCTTCATTTACATTAGACTAGTGGCAATGTTAGAGTTAGCATTAATCTGTTACTACACAATATTAATTTAATAATTAATTAATTAACAATTAAATAATTTAATTTAATATAGATGCAACTTTATGCACTGCACGATGCGACTAGTTTATTCATTTTAGCTTTTGTTGTCACATTTGAGTATCGAGTAGGTAGGATTCAGTTGTGGACAGCAGTTTTCAGTTACCGAACTTAGCGAAAGCTTTAGTAAAGGAATGGGTTCCACTCCCTATTTCTACCACCGATTTCATCTGTTTAACATTTTTCTAGCTATATGCTAGAGTGTAGAACGGTAATTTATTCATTGTATTAAATTACATGATTATATTGTATGTTAGTTACTTTCAAATGTTCAAATTCATCACATTGTCCTCGATGACCAATTCATCTTAACGTATGTATATAATGCCCAACACAATTCCAGTCAGTAGAATATAATATTCAGTTACTCACAAACCTGCTGTTGATCCTTTGCATGTGCAAGATTTGAAGAAATCTTATTAATTTTTGTTTATATATTTGTTGTTATTTTCCCTTTTTTATTTAGGTAGTCCTCAGCCGCAGCCGCAACTGCAACCACCGCAACCACAGCAGCCGCCGCCGCAGCAGCCCCCTCCTCAGCAGTAACAATTATTGCGGCCTGATTGATTGATTGATTGATTGACTCATTGATTGATTTCATTGTTGTATCGTATTGTAAGATAGAAATTCATAATAAACTGCACTGTTATGGAATTTTCAATTCTGAACATAAAACAAAATTTGAGCCTTAAGATGTTTAGAGGAAAATTTTAAGCTCAACTGAAGTTGGAAGTTTAGCTTGATATCAGTCCTTTTTGAGAAAATGATTGAACAATAATTGGATAATGTTTCTTTTGCGAATGTGAACTTTTTAATATGTATTCTATTGGATCTGTTAATTTGTGTCAGTAATGTAATAGAAGGTAGAATTTGCGTGAATTTATTTTCATAGTAGCTGTTAGATCTACATATACTATGTAATCCTATTTATGAAGTAAATCAATTCATTTTCCATTGCATTTCTTAGTCGGGTAGACATCACGGCGGGGACATGCAGTCTATTTTCTGAACACATATGCATGAAAAAGTCTAACATTGCTATATTGTTAACACTTTATAAAATGAAATGAAATGAATTTTTTAACGAAAAAATTTATTGTTCATTTTTTGTCAAATTTTGTCTAAAACGTGGGAAAATACAGATATTTGAAGGGGCAGGGAAATAAACATTTTCTTGGTTTAGACATAAGTCGGGCAATTCTATTGTTTCAGTTTCCTGTTGTTCGAGTGGGAGTTAAATTGACGTCAAGAAAGGAAAGTAAGTTAGCTGACGAAGGGAGGATATAAGAACATTTTTCACCGAAAATGGGAGAAAGTTCAAACTTCTCAGTTTATTCTTGACTCTTGAAGTCTTTCATCAAAGTATCAAGCCCATTTCTGGAAAGCAATTTTGTTTTGTTTCCTACTAACACACATTTATAATTTCTCCAACCATGGTCAACTTTGCCAAACTTTTAAACAACCAATCCTTTTCTGCCATCACAAATCGAAGACGATCGACTCGCAGTTCGCTGGCATCGCAACAGCTGCGTCGCTTGAAGGCGGAATCGCCCCAGGTGCGCCAGGAAGTCTACTACATTCAGCTGGGCGCCGCGTCGGGCAGCCTTTGCTGCGGTCTCTTCCAGCTGACCTACTGTACCTACTTCTACACCAGTGCGGTAGGTCTCTGGAACGCAGCGCTGTGTGTGGTCTGCGCTGTGAGCGGTCTATGCTGTAGAAGACAGCCGGGTCTCATTTTTACGGTTTACATGCATTTGTTACTGTTTATGGTCGGCCTGATAATGGCCGGAATTACAGCGGCAGGCCTACAGTGTACGGTTGCCGGCTGCAGTCGTCGTACTCCAGCCTATGTGGCCAGATCATCGTGTGTGGCTCGATTAGCATCGATCACCAATTATCGATTAGGCGATATCGATGAAATTGGTAATACCATCCTAGGCTTACTGTTTACCATAGCCATCGTTGAGGTTTTCGTTGCCGTCTACGTGCTGAGAGGAAGGCTGATGCGGTTTCTGATGGTATCAAAGGATAACTTTAATGCCTACTACGCCCTGACGGCCAACGGTATTTTTGCGGAACTGGCGGGCGTGGCCCATACCATCGTTTGCACCAGCCAGTTCTATGTGGGCAGTGGAGTTTGGTTACCCTTGATCCTGATCGCTTGCGGACTTTATGGTAACGCTGAGGACGTGATAACCTCCTTGCTGGTGTTGGCTCTCTGCGCCTCTATTTGGGCAGCCATTAGCTTAATTGGTCTTGGCGCTCTGGCTCTACATTGCTGGGAACCGGTTGGAACGCTGCTGGCTAATGCTACGACTTCCACCTGTCTGCCGCCTACCAGCGACCCTCACGTCTATGACAGGTGTTTCGACCGGCTGGGTCGGATGGGGTACTGGCACAGATCCCTGGATCCCAAATTTGAGGACCTTCGAGCCCATCAGTTGGCTTTTTCAGTCCTGATCCTGATTTCGGGTCTACTGGGAGTCGTTCTGGCACTTTTTCTGATCCGAAAGATTGTACTGGAACGGGGACCGGAAGAGCCAATCTTTGTTTGACAACAAAATTTATAATCAGTATATATAACAGCTGAACAATACATTACAAGCTCTAATTCTATGTTAAAACTGTGTTATGAGACGGCTCCTTCAATTTAGAAAACCTTTGTTTACTGTGTAGCGGATGCCGTTTTGAGAGTATTATAGATAGATACCGAGATACTGTCGCATCGTGCTAATGAAGCGAAAAACGTGAATTCGTCAACCGCATTTGTTCGTTTTGCAACTGTTGTAAATACTAGAACTCAGCTAGCTAGATAATCGTCAAATCATCAGCCGGAGACATCTAAGCATTCAGCATCCCATAATGTAGCGAAGTGAACAGTGCCGCCCCGGCCCCACCCAGCTGAAGTTGATTCACCCAGTCAAGTAGTACAGTTTGTTTGTCGGCATGAGATGCATTTCACTACGCGCAAGTGAGAAACGACAGAATTCAGATCACGTATCAGAAATTGTATTTCTCAAATAAAATTAAACGAATCATGCCCAAGTTTTTGCCCCAGAGACAGAATTGTTTACATTCTGGAAAAGTTTTAGACGTACAATCCTTGTATGCGTGGAAAGTGTGTACTAAACAAGTTTCTATTGTAATCACTGACCTAGGTAAGATGTTAGTAAAATCAGTACAGTAATAAACATTTTTCTCTGCAGCGTGACAAAAATAGGTATGCATTTTATGCCATGATTGCTGTGAAATGTACGTTAATTTTTATAACAATTTTGATCAGCACTTTTGCCGTTGAGAATTTTTCTGGTAGTTCCGCAGTTGCGCCGCTTAATCCGCTGGTGCTGGATTACGATACCGATGATGAAAGTCTATTTCGAATCCAGTATAATCCACGGATTAATTTTGAATCCATTCTTGAACTATCTCAGCGCGAAGTAACCTATACGTTCGATCCTTTGACACAACTTCCGCTTCCAGAATATTCGCCGTGGCGAGTTTTAGTTCGACCAGAAGACTTCCACAACGCCAGTCGTCGTTATGCCTTTTATAAAGACGATTTTTGTGCTGAAATTGACTTCCGTGTTAGCTGGATCACGAGCTCAAATGAAACCGTCAACGATTTTATACAAACGCTCAAGCCTTTGCCAGTGCCCTTTTTCGAAGATACATCATTCACGCTGAAAACTCTCACGCTGTTGGACAACGATGACGTCATTGTGGCGGGAATTGAGTGGTCAGCCAATACCAGCGCTTGGGCAGACATTAAAATTGGTCCAATCGAACCAACCCTGGTATTGGCTGGCTGTGAAACCCTTTTTCCGGCCAATGTTGACTGGCCTGAAGTATCTGCTGACGGCAGAAAAATTAGATTCGATCGCCAATATGCAGAAAATCGCTGTAAATTTCATTTCGGACTACAATTTCAAACATTTGACAACAAAACTGACTGTAAAATAGAGTATTCAACCACGGAAGAAAATCTGTTGCAATTAAGCTTAAACTGTTTAACTGTAGCTAATTTACCCTGTCCAGCGAAAAGCTATGAATGTAATATTGACTGTGAGCCGAGCTCTCTGACAGTTAGTCCGAAATATACCGTCCAAGAGAATTCTACCAAAGTAAACGTTTTGGTGGAATGGGGATTCAGTAGGTCCAACGCCTCAGCGCAGCAGGTCAGATATTATCACTCATGGATGATTTATGACAATGTACCCTATGAAAACGACAACCCTATTCAAGTCCAGCTTGAAGGGGGCCAACATTGGCTTCTGCTGGAAGCTTTATCAGAAAGCGATAGGGCGGGCTATTCCTTTCAGATCTGCGCCCTTTACGACTCCAACTGTCCGCATGGAATACCATGGTTGACAATTCCAGCCTATCATTTGAAGTATTATCAGTTGGAAAAGGCAGACGAACTATTGATCACAAATAATCAGACAAATCGAAAGTTTCTGGATGAGGGAGAATTTCGCAGTGGTGCTGAACATGCAACTGGAACCCTTTTGATTGTTTGTGTCAGTGTATGCACTCTGTATAAAATTAAAGCTTAACACATTTAAATGTAGCTAGTTCTGAATCAGTAAGTAACACCAAAGACCGTGAGCGAGTTAAAAGAGTAGAGTGAAAAATATCATTAACTCATTTAACCCTCCAGTTAAAATGAACTGTTTAACTCTTTTAATTCTGTGCGCAAAAAGGACTTTAACTCTTAACTCGTGGCGAAAAGACCGTGTGAAATGTTAAACCTGAACTCTACAATCAACTTGTGAGATCTGCTCACCTCCATACATTAAAAAGTTAATAAATAAATAAGTCGGTATGCGGCGGCACTGAGTATAAATTGGCCCGATTTATGCTCGCTCACCCACCAATATATGTTATTTTGTTTGAAAATATAAATTGAAAAACCAAGCAACTTTTTTAAAATTTAATTTAAAATTTTAATTTAATTTAAATTTAATTTATGGATTCAGCATTGCTTGGTAGGAAACAGAGAGAACCAATGTTTTAGCATTTATAAGTATCTCCTTTCTCAATTTTGTTACATGGGCATGGGAATGGTGCTTCTGGTGGAAGTTGAAGTTGGTGCTCTTGAAAGTTGAAAGCACCATGTAAATTGAATCTGGTGCGCAACGCAACTATTTGTCATTTTTGTTCTGCCTGGAGGCAGAACTATTTACACGGAATTTGGTTATGTTTAACGTTGCAGAGTCCTCTCTTAATGCAAAATTAGTCTATGCTCAGCATTCGGCTAGTATAGTCTCCGCTTGTTTTTTGTAACTGTCGAAAAATCATCGACACTCCATTTAAATCAACTGGCTATTTGAATTGTAACTGTATAAAGAACATGAAGCAAAGGAACAGATCTTAATGTGTCCTTCAAATTTCAATATAATTTTTTAATACTTTTTATAGTTAATTTAAGTCTTCAAACTTCATTCTTTGTTGACACTCCCCGCCGGCATTGGCGGAAAATGAAAACGTCAGTTCATACCACCGTTCGACAGATTGCCCATGGACATTTCCAAGGGTACCAGGTCCATTACCCAGGTCCATTACCCGCGCCTGGAGGACAATCCGCTTGGGAAGGTGACCAGGACAAACCGAACCTCACCATCCGGGGCCCGGAAGATCCTGCTGACTCTGGCCAATTTCCACGTAACCCCTGGAGTAGTATCCCTCAGAAGGACCACCTCTCCCCCTTTGGGTTCCCTAGGAAATTCTTTGTTCCTGCACTTGAAATGAATTCTTTGGGCTTCTCTCAGTTCCCGAAGATACTGTGTATGCCACAGTACCCAAAACTGGTCAAGCTTGTTTCTGATGCGTTTCCATTGAACAGTTAAGTCTACCTTTTCTAGAGTGAAGTCTGGATCCAAGGGGTCCTCATCGCTAGGATGCATGGACAGCTGGCTCATATGAGCTACAAAGCCAGCGGGAGTCAGAACGTCTCCATCGTTGACCTCAGCACTGACCGACAGAAGAGGTCGGGAATTCAACACACCTTCAACATGGGTAATAAGTGTCATCAGGTCGTCCTCGTTGATACTAGCCTGCCACAGTATTTTTTTGACCGCTCTCTTTACCAAGCCAATCAACCGCTCATAGAAGCCGCCGACCCACGGAGACTTCTGTGGAATTGTATTCCATTGAATTTCTTTTTCGGCAAAAACTTGGTTAGCCTTTCCAAAGCCTCCGGATCAGGTTTGTCACCACAAACTGCATGTAGTATGTTCGAGGCCTTTTGGAATTGTGGGGCATTGGCCGATAACAGCATCGAAGGAGTGCCTGGACCTAGATAATCCATCCCAGTATACTTGAAAGCTGGTGCCATCGTGATTCTTTCTATCGGTAGTTGTGCCATACGTGGTGGGCGGAATGTACCACATTCCGTACGCCGGCAAACAATGCATCCCTTGATAGCCTTGCGAACCGTATTCAATCCATGGGGAATCCAAAATTTCTTTCGCACTTCTACCAAGGTCGTCCGGCTTCGGAAATGGAGAACTTTCGGTGAGCATCTTCGATTACCAATCGAGTAAAGTGGGATTCCTTCGGGATCAATAGTGGAAATTTAGCATCAGGAGAGATTTGAGCATTGGCCAATTTTCCTCCGCATCGAAGCATGCCTTTCTCTAGTCGCAGATCCAATTGTCTAGCCAACTTCGTTAAGCGACCGTTCTTTAAGGAAGCAAGTCCTTCATGAAAACAGTAAGCTTGAATGTTGCGGATCCATAGATGGTTGGCCGACTTCAATTCTTGGGCAGTTATGTGCGTAGTGGAAGCTCTTGGTTGTTTTTTCATACCATTCCAGAACCTTCTGCAGTAGGCTGTTACTCGTAACAACTTCTGATAGGACGAATATCTTTCCAAATGTATTCCAAACGGGGAAGCTTTCTGGTCTAGTTCTCCCTTCGAAACCAACATTGATCCAGTAGCCACTGACCCAACAGAATCTTCATTGCTGCTTGCTGCTTGGTCGAATTTCCAATTCCACCTTGGCCAATTTTCTGCACAAGCTTCAACCAAGGAGGACCGGAAAACCAATCGGATTTGTGGAAAACATCGAAACTCACTCATTGAGAAGCTGGATCTGCCGGATTCTGTTTCGTTGGCACAAAAGAAAAGTAGATGTCCGCATCCTTTACAATTTCTTCTATACGACGTCTCACGAATGGTGACTGCTGTTTCCTGTTTTGAATCCAGTGCGGGACAATTTCTGAATCCGTCCAGAGAAACTTCTTCCCAATTGGAATTTTCAGTTGTGATGACACGAATCTCATCGCCCGAACACCGATCAAAACTCCTCCGGTTAATTCCAGTCTTGGAATGGTGATGGACGGCTTGATGGGAGCAACACGGGACTTTGCAAACAGAAGGCAACTTGTGCCATTCTGTACAATGTATATCACTGTCGCATATGCAGACTTGCTAGCGTCAGTGAAACACAGCAGGTTTGAAGGTTTCTTTGTATCAATACCAATGTGGCGAGGACGCTTGATTTCCGAAATCCTCTGCACACTTTGCTCTATCTTCGTCCATTCTTCTTGCAGAGTTTCTGGTAGATCATCATCCCAGTCGCATCCTAGAATCTATGCTTCTTGTATCTTGATCCTTCCCGGCAGAATTAGGGGACCAAACCATCCTAAAGCCCGGTTCATACTTATTCTCCGTTTGTCCGTTTGTACTTTTGTCCGTTTGTCTGTTTGTCTGGTTGTCCGGTTGTCCGTTTTTAAAAAGGACAAAGTGGTTCATACTTATTTTGCTGATTGTCCGTCTGTCCGTTTCCGTTTGTCCATATTGATGGTGTCTATTTTCTGTTTTAAGACACTATTTAAACTTTTGCTGTATTGCTGGATTGCTGTTTCTGTTTTCGAATCACCTGACACTTTCTGTTTATACTGATTGGCTACAGCATTATGTTACTTACAAATGTCATTCTCTTCAAAAACCTTCAAAACTTTAAAATCAAGCTACCTTTGAAAGTAATTTCATAATGTTGTCAATATTTCACCTAATTAATGTCAAAATCATTAAAAATCAAATACAGACGTTTATTTAACAAGCACGTGATAGTTCTGGTCGTTTCCCATTGGTTGTTGCATACGGACAAACGGAAAAAGTTAAACATTACTCAAGTTCAAACGGACAACCCTTACGGACAAACGGACAACAGCAACACAGCAAAACAGCAAAGGTATGAATCAACCCTGGAAACGGACAAAAGGACAAACGGACAACCAGCAAAACAGCAAAACAGCAAAGTAGCAAAACAGCAGAAGTATGAATCAGCTTTTAAAACGGACAAACAGACAAACGGACAAACGGACAACAGAAACGGACAAATGGACAGAAGTATGAACCGGGCTTAACGGATCAAAAACTTTTGCAATGAAGTGAAGCATCGATCTTTTTGTGATCTTTTTCGTAGGATGATTATCTGCTGCCGTAAACTTGTCCTGAAGAGTATCTTCGTTTGGAAGCCATTGTAGTCCCAATACTTTGGTTTTTCTCCTTTGACCAAGTCGTTTTCCGGTATGGACTGGTTGAAATCGCTATCATTGGACAGCCACTCACGAAGATTCATCGATGCCTTGGCAAACAAGGCTTTCCCTTCTCGATACCAGTTGAGGGCGTCTTCGGTCGTTTCCGCTCCGAGGAAAATGTTGTCCATGTACACATTTCCACGGATTTGGTTCGCCAATTTGCTGGGGTGGAGATCTAGATGATGATAGATCGTTGCCCCTAACAGATATGAAGAAGATACAATTCCAAAGGGTGTCCTGGTGAATGGGAATATCTGAATGTTGTCATCGGCGCTTCGCTTCGTTGGATCTCTCAGCCAGAGAAACCGAGTACAGTCCCTGTCTTCTTCCTGAAGCCCTATCTGAAGAAACGCCTTCTCAATATCCGAAACCATTGCTATCTTTTTTGCAGCAGAACACGCAGCAGTAGACCTGCGAGATCCTCTAAGTAGTTGATTCCTTTATCGAGCAAATCGTTCAGGCAGATTCCTTCTTTAGTCTTGGCACTTGCATCGTATACTATCCGGACTTTTGTTGTTGCTCGATCCTTCTTGATATGCGGAAAATGTGATATATAGTGAATCACATACCCTTTCCTGGTGTCTTGATGAACAGGTTCGATGATTCCTTTTGCCAATTGATCTTGGATTATATCGTTGCAGCCATCAAAGCTTCCAAGATCATCTTCCGTTGCACATAGACTTCGAAGAGTTCGGTGAAGTCTACGATGAGCCTCCGGAAAATTAGAAGACGAAAACTTTCCCTGTGGAAATGCTCCATGTTTCCACGGCCACTTGACATAGTAGCGACCATCTACATGGACAGTCGTATCCGTGTAATAACGAACAATGTTGTGGCCTTCCTGTGAATCCTTGTCATTCGAGATGCCGATTGATTCCAGGTTCCAAAGATCTGACACGTCCTTTTTATGTCGCAAAGAAACGCCGTCGCAGTTGAAGACCATTCTGCTTGTGACCAAAGTGTAATGCCAGCCAAAATTGGACCCAAATGTAAGGGAAGCAGGTATAGGAAAGATTGATAAGCCTGCAATGGGAGTTCAGCTGATGGTCCCGTGGTGTAGTGGTTAGCATGTCTGCTCCGGAGTCAGAAGGGCCGTGGTTCGATCCCCGGCGGGACCAATTCTTTACTTTCAATGGTGAGTGAAAAGCTGAACCTCCCTCTTCCCTTCTCTCTTCTAGGTCCTGGTTTCGTGGGTACGAAGGTGCCTGACGCCTCCCGTCTTGGGCTTGTCCTTGGTTTCTTCCTGATCCGCCAGCCCTGGTAGAAGCGCTACACAAAGGAGTGAAAATCATTGCAAGATTCCTTCCAACTGAATTGACTTTGTGACCTTCGTTCCCATCACAGCATTCCAGTAGTCCATACCAAGAAGAACGTCAATTCTGGACTCTTTGGTTGCCTTCGGTGGAATATTCAGCGGTTTGTAATGACGCACTTTTGACCAAGTACTGCTGCTTAGCTTCATCGGATAAAGAGGAAGTGGTGGAGCCATTCCTGGAATCGAATAGGCGTTGACCTTGAGACGGAAACCGTTTCTTCCATGGATCACCATTTGAACCACTTGAGCCTTGACCTTTTCTGTTTCCGATGTGTTGAAATGAGCCGTCTTCAATACCACATCCTTTATCGGTTCTAGCCCCAATTGATCCGCTGAATCCTTGTCGATGCATGTATATCGCGCACCACCGTCGAAGTACATGTGTTGGGTCCGCATATGGCCCGTTTCAGAATTCTCCACATTGGCCCAGCACGTTGCCATATGATACCATCCGTTTCATTAGCACCGGCCAGGAACGTCTGAGTGTGTCCAAGATCCGAAGAAGGTTCTTCTTCTAAATTGGAGACCTCTTGAACCGCAACAACCGGCGCCTTCTTCCTGTTTCCACAGACGCTGGAGTGGTGTCCTTGCTGCTTGCAATGAAAGCACGGTTTTCCCTTTTTGCAATCTTTTGCCATATGCTGTTTACTCAAACATTTGAAACAGCGTCCTTCTTTCCGAATTCTTTGGGCTTCTCTCAGTTCCTGAAGATACGTTGGTTCCTGAGTTCCGTTACCGTAAAAGTTGCATTCACCACCAGTTGTTGGAGGTTTGAGCCGCCCTATGCGATGTCGATTTGGTCGACCCCCCCCCCCAAATGGGGGAACATTCGCGTATTGGGGGCGGAGCACCGTTACGCAATACCAGGAAGAGAAGCCCTCTAGTGGCTTACTCTTCTTTTATAATATTAGGGAATTATGGACTCTTGGTTTTAGCGAATTGGGACGTCTAGGGGACCAGGTCATTTCAATATACGACGAACATTGTCTAGCCTGGATGGGGAGGTCTGCGCTTGGTTATTACCTGGGGCCGATATTATCAACGCCCAAACCCGGGTTAAGTCGCAACCCGGGTTAACTTTATATGTTAAAGATAGCCAAGTTAACCCGGGTTTAGACGTTAATAACATTGGCCCCTGGAGTAGCGTAACCTTCTTTTCACCTGGAGTTAATTTTTCAGTTCAACTCGGTTAAGAAAAGTCTAGATTTTACCATGTTTAATACACTCGGGATCAGGTTAGTTGTCCTGATGCACGAATCATGTTTCCAAGCAAGTTCCTATTTGGTTTATGCACGTTGTTAGCAAAGGTTCTTGACTTTTTGTTCATGTATATAATATACATAAACTACTTTATTTTCCAATATCACCTCTATTATGACATTATTGTATAGCTGCCAAACAGCTTTTGTTAAGTTAATAATGCTTTGCATTAGGAGGATTCCCAACACAAGGTTCCAAATCAAACCAAATCTCTGGGGCTTTTCCACATTACCCTACCAGCTGCTAAAATTTTTAGACCATGACCAATCGAACTAAAATTTAGTATGGGCATGTTTTCGACCACGTAAATTTGTTGATTTCGCGAAATTTGATTTTTTGTCGCTTCGTAACAGAAACCGAAAAACCTTTTGTCTTCGATTACAGTAAAAATATATACACAGGACTTATTCTGAGCCTCCAAACACGAATTCAAAGTATATTTTTCTTGCTGCACCTCAGCGCAGCAGGTAGTTTAAATTTGCTCAGAAAGGGTTCTTCTATGCAGTTTACTCGACGGTCTTCAGATTCGTTTTCTGCGGCCCAGAAAACCACTAACATTTTTGAACCATAATCGAAAACAGCAACGTTTTTCAGTTTCCTTTTCTCCTGTACGAATCGATAAACTATAGTTTCCCGGAATCGAAACATTCAGGGACTTTCAAACTCAGCGCGGTCAAAAACATGCCCTTAGCAAGTTCTAGCTCGATTGTCAAGTAAAAATTTTAGCACTGATGCGGACCTTCTGGTAATCTGGAAAAGACCCTATATCTGGTCCTTGTGATTCGTATGACTGTAATATTGTCTGTGAAGTGCCACTCTACCTACTCCAGCATAAGTGTAGCAACCTTTTTTCTGAGAAGCAGCCAGCTCAGCTTATTTGCCCACCACCTGGCCAGAAGTCCATCCAGATAGGAGGCTGCATTAACTCTAAGGAATTTGCGACTTAGCGAATTAATGATGGGGCTATTAACCTAAAGCCTGGTAACATTGTAAGTCAGGCAGGGAAGCCTGGCTAATGCATAATGCAAACGAGAGAGAGAGAGTCTCTGATCACATTTGTGCTGGCTGCCTCTGTGAACACTGCAAATGTTTGGCACTCAGGCTAAGACTAGAATTTCTGGTAGAAACAGAAGACAGAGAGAGAGAGGGAGAGAGAGAAAGAGAGAAAGTCTTGACGCCTGGCTATTCCTAGGCTTTATTGATTCCATGCCAATTTATATTCAAAATGTCAGTTTTCTTTCGTCTAATACAACACGTGTCGCTCCTGAGCCCATGGAAACTTATCGACACAAGTTATGGTTTTTTTGCTGTGGTTACGTACGACGAAGCATTTCTGAGATTTTGGGAACTTCTGTTTCATACTTTTGCATTAAGACAGACCGCTTTTGCTAGCATTTTCCATGGCCTCCTAGTAGACACGGAAGAAAAATTTATTCTGTAAACATTTAATCAGGCTCGTTTTCTTCTTAATTGAATTCAACATGTCATAAGTCTCATGAGCAATGTAGGAAGAGTAGCAAATAAGGAACATGTATCATTTCGCCATTAATGGGGGGAAGGAATGGCTAACCAAATTGATCCTACCAGATTTCGCTCAAACCGTGTAAAAGAGGCAAATTAATTAAAATCAGAATCAAAACCTGAAAAATCTGAAAGAGGCGGGTTTTAGGAGCTAGGGCAAGGTAATCCCATCTTTGGGGGAACTCCTGGTTGGGGCGGGGCTGGGTGGCTGAAACTTCCCTAGCATATTTTTAACTCCCCAATTTTCTCTGATTTGTGAAATCTCTTCTAAAAAATTATAGTTGTCAACGCTAAGTCAGATTGTTTCTCGTCTCGTATTCAGCCTCAGCACATGCACTCGCAATTAAACTTAAATATTTGGGACATGACTGGAGTCTGGCATGTCCATTTGGGTGCAGCAACTATTTGAGCCCATTGCTTTGGACTTTGCAATTTTGCATTCCGTCCCGACACGTTCTTCTGTACGTGGTTTCTATCAAAAGATACAGGCAATTAGATTTGGCTAGCTTATGTTGACAATTCCTGTCGCTCATGGCAAAGTACAATCAGATCATTCAAAACTTAAATATGACTGACTTACGTTGACCGCTTCCGCCAACCAGCAATGTACCTAATGCAAGTAAACAAACAGAGTACGGAAAATTAATTTGTTGGGTTTTATGAGATTTTTTGTCATTGAATTATTTCTGTGTAGTATTTAACTGAAAACACTTTGCAGCCAGGGTTTTTTGGTTTTCGGATTTGCGTCAACCTTGCGTCCCGCTAAATTTAAGTTGCGTCCCGTTAAGTTTTATTTATGAAAATTTCGATAATTTCTTTAGTGTATAGCTATTTAGACTATTTAGAAAGCTGATGCTGCTTAATTTTAATGTACGATCACCTACTTAGAATCAAGAGTTTATAATACCAAGAGTAAGACACTCAACTCTTCCTAATAGAATAAGCTTGCGAGATGCTCGACTTCGACACATTAAGGCTGAAATCTCGGGGGGCTTCTCAGCGTGTAAACATACAACGCTGGCATTTTTGAAAAACGGGCGTTTTCGACAAATTAAATGCTATAACTTGAGCTAGGAAAATCGTACAGCATAATTTTTATTTTTATTTTTTAATTTTTATATCATTATGTTGCGTAGAATGAGATCTTTTTAACGATGTAAAAAAATGTCTAGTTCGGGTCAGACAATCTTGTACAAATACAGCAACAACGTAACTTATTTTGAAGAAAAGATGAAATTCCTGGAATTTTCGTGGAAAGGATATTTCATTGCCAGTTTTGTAAGAGATTGCCTGAACCGAACTACATAGTTTTTATATCGTTAAAAAGATCTCGTTCTACGCAATATAATGATATAAAAATTATTGCTGTACGATTTTCCTAGCTACAGTTATAGTATATATTTAATTTGTCGAAAACGCGCAAATCAAAAGGAACCAAGCCAGTCTGCATCGGGACGGCCGGGGTCGGTGCCACCTGGCAAAAGGGACGTCAGATTGATAGTTGGTTGGGTGCGATGGCAATCTGTTTGCTGGTAACCAGTCGCTGACAGGACCATTGGAAAACAAGCCAATTTAGGAACCTCGTCAATCCAAAGTTGGAAAAGGTAACGCAATCCTCGATGACTAAGGTGGAAATAGTCACTCTCCAGCAAGTCAGCAGAAATATTACCGTTTAGATCTGGACAAAAAATCGGGGAATCGACCGGATCAACAACAAAAATTTTACTGTTATTCAAGGCTGCAACTTCCCGCTTAATGAATGAATTATAGGCCGCCACATTCGGTACATTCTCAGTGGGAACTGGTAGCGACACAATAAAGATTTGGAAGGAGTGTTGGCTCATAACCTTCTGCATGGCCTCCCACTGATCCTCCCAAAATTTACGGGCTTGCTTAGCGACGTTTACCCCCAGGTAAAGCACAACACAAAGATATTTTGAGGGCGACAGCTTTAGGTTATCCGATTTTGCAAAGATGGACCCGGGAAAACCCCCGCTGACTGCCACCACATCACCGGCACCAACATTTTGCAGGAATTTTCCTTGGCTGTCAGCCAAAACCAACAGCGAACCAAAAGGTGGTAGACTGGGTAGGACACATCTGTCGAAAAGTTCCTCAGCCGTAAACTCACAACTGATGGGCCCCTCCTGACGCTCGACTTTGATACCATCTAGCACGGATCCGTACAGGTTTCGACCTGGGAAAGAGACTATCTCCGGGGAGGACGCCTTCGCTGTCCGAAGGCCGCACCCCCAAAGGAAATCTGCTTGTCCCGTGCAGACAAAGGACGGATCTTCAGCGCATGCCTGATGGAAAATTCTGGCCGGTCTTGAATCATAACCAACAAAAGCAAGGATTTATAAATATCCGCTGCCATAAGATACCACTGGGCAACAGGTCTGAACCCAAGTTTTTCAACCCGGGCAGGCAATCCATGTGGCGGTAAGAGCGCAAACTCTACCAGCAAGCGCTCAGCCCACTGCAGGCAACCATGTTGTCTCATGCTGGCATACCAATAGGCATGTTCGATCGATGTGAAGTTTCTGCCGGCTAAGGCAAATGGGCGATGGCTGAACCGATGCAGCGGATGTGACGATCCAATCAGCATGCGAACCTATAACATCAAACGAATATTTTAGCATCATCGGATTTGCTTTTACGGGGTAAAAATGTTCTGGTCCGATTCTGAACCCGCAAAGAGGCATCGTTTCTTTCAAAATAAGGCTTAAGTCTGTTAAAGTGTACCGTTTGTCGGTCAGTTCCTGCAATAATAGTTAAATTAGGTAATGCCAATTTCTCAATTGTATAAGGGCCATGCCAGAAATTGGTAAATTTCTTCGTTTTACCAACCCCAACTACTGGAGTATACAACAACACTGGTTGCCCCACTTGATAGTCACATGGAATATGTATTTTCCTGTCGTACTGCTCCTTTTGTCTCGCTTGAGATTTCAATATGTGCAAGTTAGCTGCCTGTCGAGCTTTATAGGCTCTATACAGTACGACTTGTTTATAGTTTCCAATGTCAAGAAACTTTTCTCTGGGCGGCTGCAGGCCCAAATTTATCGGTAAACGAGCTTCTCGGGCATAAGTTAAAAGGAATGGCGTCTCTTGGGTACTTGCATGTTTTGACGTATTGTATGCAAAAACAACAGCTGGGACGAACTCGTCCCAATCAGTATGAGACTCGTTTACATACATTTTTACCATTTGCTCGAACGTTTTGTTCCACCTCTCCACAAGCCCTTGGCTCTGCGGATGGTAAGCTGTGGATACAGTTTTGTCTGTTCCACAAAGTTTCAGTATTATTTTAACAAGTTCGGCTTCCAAATTAGCGCCACGATCGCTGCGAATCTGTGACGGTGCCCCATGCCGATAGACTATGTTATCTACCATAACACGAGCTATCGTCTGGGTTTTACTGTCTCGCAGCGGAAAAGCTTCAACGTATTTAGTTAAACTATCAGAGAAAACGACCACATATTTATTCCCATGTCCCGTCGTGGGCAATGGGCCAATGATGTCGACCACAATTTGATCAAACGGCGACGAAGGCTCAATTGGCCGCATTGGTGCGCGACCATAATAAACAGGGTGTTTCCCTTTCTGACACTGGTCACACGAACGGCAGTATTCCCATATCCGCTGTCTCATTTGCGGCCAGAAGAAGCACGATTTTGCCCGATGGTATGTTTTATCAAACGCTAGGTGACCGCCATGCGGCATGTCATGTAGCGAATGCAAAACATCTATTACGAGATCATTCGTGACTACTACCAGCCTCTGCTCAGTGTCATTGGGATCCAGCTTGCATAATATACCATTATCGAGAGTGAAGGTATTTGCCTCTTTCAGCATTTTCCTAGTCAGGCTGTCTGAATGTCCTGTCTCTAAAAATTCGATAAGAGGGAACCATTCTGACCGTAACTGTCTTGAACGGAAATCTACTGGTTCCGTGTCTGCAACAGGTTCGTCCTGTTGTCCCATACAAGCAGCGACCTGTACGGCTTTGTCATTGCTTTCTCCCTCAATTCGGGAGAGAAAATCCGCATTTGCGTTCGCTGACCCTTTTCGATACTCTGTTGTAAACGTATACTCTCGCATGGCGATATACCATCTGGCAGTTTTGTCAGTGGTGTACCGACCGTTCATAATATATTTCAGTGGCTTATGATCGGTTACCAGGACAAAGAAATGACCATATAGGTACGGACGGAAATGAGCTACCCCACATACAATGGCGAGGGCCTCTCGCTCGGTTGTAGAGTATTTTCGTTCTGCCTGGTTCAAAGAACGACTATAATACCCGATCGGGTGCTCTGCTCCTCCATCTTCCTGTGATAGCACAGCCCCGATTCCGACGTTGCTAGCGTCTGTTTGCACAATGAACGTTTTGCTAAAATTAGGGAAAGCTAAAATAGGAGCTTCACACAGCTTGTCTTTTAAGGCTTGGAAAGCTTGCTGACATGGCAGTCCCCAGGTAAATCTGGATCCCTTCCGGAGAAGAGAATTCAGTGGCGTTGCGATTGTCGCGTAATCTCGTATAAATCGCCTGTAGTAGCCGCACATACCCAAAAAATGTTGCAGCTGCTTAACGGTTTTAGGCTCTGGACAAGCTTTAACTGAGCTAACTAACGTAGGATTCGGGCGGACACCTAATGGCGTAATAACATGCCCGAGGTATTCTACAGATTCCCTAGCAAATCTGCACTTGTCCAGTTTTAATTTCAACTGGTGATGACACAATCGATCAAGTACCCGCTGTAGATCGATCAAGTGCTCCTCGAACGTTTCTGAAACGACCAGGATATCATCAAGATAGACAAAACAAGATTTGTCTACCAGACCTTCCAGGACAACTGTCATTAACCTCTGAAACGTGGATGGTGCATTGCACAATCCGAATGGCATAACTTTAAATTGATACAGTCCTTCTGGGGTAAGGAAAGCAGTCTTGGCCTTATCCTCCTCTGCCAGAGGGATCTGCCAATAGCCGGACCTTAGATCCAAGCTACTAAAATATTTCTTCTTGCTAAGCTGATCTAAAATGTCATCGATTCTTGGTAAGGGGAATGAATCCTTTACCGTAATTTCATTTAATTTCCTATAGTCAACGCAAAACCTAAGTGAACCGTCTTTCTTCTTGACTAGGACAATCGGAAATGCCCACGGACTCTGGGACTTTTCTATTATTCCGTCTCGCAACATTTCCTCTACATGAGACTTTACCACATGCTTCTGAGCAAATGGCAACCGCCTCATTGGCGTCCTAACAGGCTTTGCCTCATCGGTTTGGATGCGATGCTCAATAGATTGTGTTTTGAGCAACTTACTGTTTGATCCCGCGAAAATATACTCGTTGCGTTTGATCAGTTCTCGCAGCTGATCCTTTTGCTTCTGGGAGAGCTTGCTAATATCTCCCAAAGGTAGCGAAGTAACGTCAAATAAATTCAGAGTACTCCCCCACACCACTTACCGGATCTAACGCGTGGTCTGACTCACTCACCTCACTTACTTTACCAACTGTAGTGCCTTGATAAAGTTTTACAGGCATCTCCGAAGGGTTGATGATGGGAATCTTCAGCTGGCAACCGCTGACCGTACACAGCGCGTGATCTACCATCCGCGCCGCTCGGCCGAGCAGTTTCCCAGTTGGCTCTACCAGGACTACGTTTTTTCTAGGAGAAACCTCCTCCCCAACCCGGCAGCTGACGTAAACGCCAGAGCGAGGGGGTATCACAACGTCGCTGACCAAATTCACCGCGTTGCTCGATGTATCTATCGTTTTGGGGACATCTAGTCCCAACTTCTCAAAAATCACCTTTGGAATGTCCCACTTTCTCAGGACGTCGACACCGATTATAGCATTGTACCGACAATCATCGGGTACAAGCCTTACGTTATGGTTGGCGGACAAATTTCCAACTTTGATGTGAACCACCATCTGCCCTAACGTTTGGAGTCGTTCTCCGTAGACTCCCGATATATCAGGACATTTTCCGATCGTCTCATCTCCAGATGTTATCAGTGATTTGCGTACTAGTGATACTGCTGCTCCGGTGTCTAGCAGCACATTTTCTACTTCCTGCCCATTTATGAACGCATTCGTAACTAGCTGTGACACACCTTGCACACCCGTTACGTGCGATAACGTTTCCTCGCCACTAGTTTGCTGATAGTCGTACGAATCGTCTTCAGGTTTCCAATTTGCCCATACGCTTCTACTAACCAGGCAGTTTTGCTTCTGGAAATACCGCTTCAATTTGCGAAACATGTTGCTGTCCGGGCTAAGACAAAGTTTATCCAAATCAGCTATTACTATAAGTGCTCGCCGTGCCCTCGTTAGAAGGACATTCAACCGTCTGTAGTGTTTCAGGAACCCTTGCTCCCCCGTCGTCGTAGCTCGGGCAATACTAACAATAATGAAGTCTTTTTCTTGACCCTGGTACGCATCAATGGTATTTACTGTCACTTCCTCGAATCCAGCATCGCTCAACCTCCGTCTGAGCAGTATTTTCTGTGCGCGGTACGGCGTAATCACTCCAATATTCTTTGGACAAATTTTCCCTTCCTTGGCCAGGGCTGTTACGGAAGACACAACTTCCTTGGCCTCCGTAATATAGATACTGGTTCCGTCCGCCTCCCGGGCACTTACTGAGTCCATGTTAATTGCCATCAGTGGTTTATTCGATGGCAACAACGCGTACGCGGGATGTTTCGCTGAATGCTTCAAATTGCCACGATACCACTCCTTGTTACTAAATTCCGCGACCACAGCTGGCATGCGATACTGTTCTCTCAACATGTGGGGTTCAATGCCACCGGCACATGCTCAAGCAGAGACACCCCAAGACCCTGATCCTGAGCAGTTCGACTTAGCACTGTTGGCCTTAACTGTTTATGGTCACCCACCAGCACACACTGTGGCGCCTTCGACGCCATGATAGGGATGAGACCTTCCGGCACCGTGATTTGCCCGGCCTCATCGATTACCAGGAAATCAAACCGCCAACTAGATTTGCCCAACAGCTTACATCCGGCCCCACTTGCGGTACAGCAGATGACCTTGCTTCGACCAACCACTGATCGTACATTTTTCGCCTGAAGATCCCAATATTTTTCCAAGTCGACCTCCGATATGGTATTGTCTAAATACTCCTGATGTAGGTTAGAAAAAATGGGGTCCCCTTCAGGCAGTCGCTTTTTTGCTGCAGACAGCACTTAGTGGCCGATGTCAGGATCAAACCAGGGATCATGCCCAGAAAACACTCTAACCACTTTATCCTTTGGCAATCCTGCATTTTCAGCGGCGACTACGATACGCCTTGCCAGAGGCTAGTCGCTACATTAGATGGGCGGGACCAATTTTTGAATCATTCCCTGGCGGGATAACCACTTGCAACTACTATAGCGGCGGCCTAGTGGTCTTTCCTGTACCTGGTGGCCCTGAATCAAAGTAGCCGATTCAAAGACATACCACTGCCTTTGCGGGATTCATGAGTCCCTCAAGCAATGAGGAACATCTTGCTGGGTGTCCAACTCGTTGGGGTCGGGCCAATCTGAACCTCTGACCACCGCGGAAACGGGCTTCCATCCGAGGCCAGTAAACGAGAGGACCACTTCGGCCATGGGAGATCCGAACGGGATCTTTTTCAACGATTACCGACGCTGTCCCATTACTCTGTGTCCCGGTGAAACATTTTGATCTATGGGAGGATTTCCAGACCTCCGGCCGGTGTTCACCTCGTCGGTCTACGATTACCCTCAATTTGACCATGTCCGATTCCCAGGCGGGAAACCAGAAGTAATCTCCGATGTCAGCCTCGGACTGAAAGGACAAAAACTTACGCACCTTATCCGCGTCCCAGACCGGTTTAACGTCAGATATAGTTTTTTCCGCCTCGGGGACTAGCCCTTCCATATACTCAGTGTCCAGCAAATTCCTGTACTCCTGCACGAACCCATTAACGGTCTGCTGCCTGTTGCGAACAGCTGGGCGAGTGTCAGTCTTCTTTGCTTTAGGTGGAATCTCCGCCGAGTTGTCCAACCTATCCGACTATCTAAGCTGCTCGGACAGTCAGTCACAGGAGGAAAAATCGTCTTACTCGCCAACAAAGAACTTCAAAAGGCGCTCCAGAACAACACGACATCAGAGCACGCGGAAACAGACGGAGAAGACCAAAAAAGAGGAATTTTTGCCTCTTTCTGGGATCCCTCCCTCCAGGTCAACCCCGAAAACTTCCCTCGGGAAGAAGAATCGGAGCCAGAACGTCGGCAATCGAACAAACGAGCGTCAGCCACGGAACCGGCCCTGAATCCATCATCCACCAAGCAGCCAGATCACGCACGCAGTCATAACCAACGCCGGACGGGGGACGCAAGAGTCACCGGCACACAGCTCCCACGGGTCGACTCCCGCGGGATTCTTAACTTATCCCCGGGACGCTCCGGCCGATCGGAACGAACCACCGGACCCGGAAGTCGACGGCCCCGTAGTAGCCTCGCACCAGCACTCCTCGAGGGAGTCCGGACACAGTCACACCACGTCGGGCAGTGGGCCAACGCACCAGCGAGCCTCGCCTCTACTCGCCTCCTCGCGTTCGAGACCTCGAGGACTCGAGAGGTCAAGACTGAAGGTCTCAATCTGCTCATCCTGATCAGATTGTCTGCGGTTGTCGGGTAAGAATACCTACATCACCTACCGTACGTGGTTATCTTGTCGCGGAATCTCCCATCTGTGAGTCTCTCAAGATCACCAAGTATCAACCTCTTTTGCGCTCAGAATCACTGTCCCTGTCTGACACAGTTGACTAGCCTCTTTAAACAACGCTTTTGGTGAGTCTCTCCGCAACCCTCCAGTTTAAAGGTGCTGGCCCTGGCCAGAACTCTCACATACTCTGGGCAGTCCTAATAAATATCGCCAGCACACACTTAGCTGTATTATTTCAAACTTTTAAAGATCTATTGGAACACGAAATCCAGCGATCTTGAACATACCAGGGCCGGGTCGCTCAACAGACCTATCTTTTTTAGGCATTTGGTTTCAGCCATCAAGTACTCTGCCTTGTCCTCAAACTCGAGCCAGGCGTAAACTTATGAACCCGGTCCCACGATCTCGACTAAACGAGCCAGTCATATCAGAACCTAATCGGTCTGCCGTCCGATTACCTTCGTTTGTTGATAAGTCCTTATCTCCACACCGGCCTCATTTTCGGTTCTAAGTTTTACCTTACGTCGAGAGTCGTAGAGAACGTCTAATCTCAAGTCTGTGCTTTCCCTCCTTCTCCTGATCAGACATTCCGTATAGTTATCAATAAATTTGAAATATTATCCGTTATTGCTTACACTCTGAGAATCGGCCAAGATTGATCAGGCTAGCTTCCAACTCAGATGTTCCAAATGGCGAACCAATCAGCAGCAATAACAGTTACAAGTCAACACTTGTTAGAGGCTGGAGGTAGTATCAATGCTGCTGTCCTGATTAATTTTCCTGGCTTCCAGTACCCAAGCGGGTCCTTTAGATAGCTGGGATAATCGCAGATATCTAAAGCGAGTCTAAGATATTTGTACCCAAGCGGGTTCTCTACACTATTGCACAAGCGCAATAGTCTAAAGAAAGAAAATTAATCAATTAAGACTGTGGTGGAACCTCCACTAAGAGGTTTGAGCGAGCGTACGCATAACAAGACTTTACTGCACAGACTGACTATAATTCAGACTAAACTGGTATATAAAGGCAACTTCTAATTTGCATATTTAAGGTGCTGGTATCCTTTTGTGAAGTACTTTTGTGGTGATTTTTTTGAAACACTATAACTTTCGCAATTTTGGGAGTTGCAAAGAGCTTTATACGTCGTTTTAAAGCTTATTATCTGTACATTCACATGAGCTTAAAGAACTGGCAAAATGAGCCAAAAAATAGCAGAAATGTTCCGACAAGCTGACATGTAACAGGATGAATATAGACCAAAAGTTTTTGAACATCGATTTCTCAAAACTGAAGAATCGGCCAAAAGTTCTTTTTGTGCCACGATATGAAGGACATATGGGCCGAGGGACGTTTTTTTGGATTTGGCTCAGCAGGTCTTAACGGTCGAGAAAATCGGCCAAATGCACAGTAACACGAAATTTCGCAACTTCGCATTGAGTTTTCTTGCTACTCAATACGTTTTAGCCCAAACCAAGAAAAACGTCCCTCCGTAGACGTACGAACTTCGATTCTGCCGAAAATCTCCGGAATCCGCAGAGTAGTTTTTGAGAAATCAATGTTCGAAACAAAATAATCGCAGTTTTGCCATAATGGGTTTTCGGCCAAATCTCTAGCTGAAAGCAATAAAGTCCGGCTAATAGGCATTCATAAAATGTGCATTTGGACGATGTATCGATTGAGTATAACTAAGCCAATTTTGTCCTTAACATGTGGCAGTAATTTTTAAAAAACTGATTTCCTCGAAAATGGCCATTTTTTGACCCTAAAAACAGTTTTTTGCTTATACTGACTTAACCACTGGAGATAGCTTAAAGGTTGTAAGAGCAAAAATGTTCATTTTCGAGTCCTCTTTCCAGCCATACCAACCAATCCCGTGTCTTGTCTACCCTACTGACTAAGCCAAACCAAACTTCTTATCTTTTGCCTACCACTGTCCTAAAATGTAAACACAAATAGTATCGTAATTTTAGCCCTTTGCGTAAATAAACCGTAGATCAAAAATACCCGAAAGAAACCAGCACCTTAAGTCACGCCCAGATCTATTATATCAGCAAGGGTGCACGTGAACAGTGCACCTAGGACAGTTACAGTAATACCATGAAAGGAAATCTGTATTGATTTTTTAGCTATAAATGGGCTTTGCCATTGTTAAATACTTCGTGGGCAGGTAGTTCCGTTGGGGAATATTCCCAAAAATTTTCAATCAATTTTATCTAACCCCCTCCCACATTTTTTGACTTTCCCCCCCCCCCCCCCCACTTGGCTACCTCGTTCGGGGGTCGACCACCAGATTTGCAAAGTTTGCCCCCCCCCACCAATATTGACTTTTTGAACATTTTTGCAAAATTTACCCTAAAAACACCCAATTTTGGGCCACCCCCGACCCCGCCCCCCCCAAAACATAGGTGTACCACCTGTTTAGGTTGGGGGGGAGTAGAAGGTCCAAATTTGGCTCGGGGGACCCCACCAAAATCCGAAATTTGGGGGAGGGGGACCCACCCCTAAACTGTACCCAAGTTTTTTGGCTAAAAATGCTCCTTTTTCGATGTACAGTACATAAAACATACTCAAAAGCTTCTGTCGGTAGTTTTCGTATGCGAAAATAGGGCTTGAAAATTGACAAATTTGTACTAATAATATATGCCTAAATTAGCCCTGATTGTGGTTTATAATTACGTATATTACCTTTTAACTGCTATAACTAACCATCTTTAGCTCTTTATATGTGATTTATAGCCATTTTTTCGAATTTTTTTTCAAAAATTTTTAGAAATTGCAAAAACTTTTTTCAAAAATTTTGCATTTTTAACCTGGTTTGGACCCAATTTTAGGGGGGGAGGGGGGTTCGAGCTCGGCTTGGGGGGGAGTAGTTGAGGTCGGGTAGGGGGGAGGGGGGTCTGGCCTCTCCGTGGGGGGAGGTCTCACAGGGGGCAAACTGTAGCCTGGTTCACCTATGCCCCAAAAGTTCTGGGGGAAGTTTGAAAAATGGCTGGCGGGTGGGAGTGTCACCCTCCCCCCAAACCCACCCTCCCCACCCCAACCCAAACCCACCCTCCCCCCCAATGAATAATGAATAATGCAATATGGGTGACATAAGGTTTTAGGCGGACATAAGGACTAGTTTTAAAACGTTAATATGGGGGGAAGGGCAGCGATAAATGACAAGAGGACTAGGTTAAAAGCGCACTAATATGGACCAGCTCCGCAGAACAACCCATATTCGCGAAAACTGTCCAGAGGTTCTATCGGCTGCTGCTTGATGTTGAAATTGACAGTTCTTCAGAAAATGGTACGATTTGACTTCAGCATGTCCTGCAAGGATATATATGTGTCGGGCTCCGTATTATATATACAACTGTTTTGGTCGGTCGGTCATCGGTCCAAAAATCGTTGGGGGGGGGGAGTTCGGGGGGTAGCCAAAAGTTGGGGAGGGGTAAGTCAAAAAAATCTGGGGGTAGGTAAAGTTGGTTCGAAAATTTTGGGGGGGACACCCCCCAACCCCAGTGTAGTTTTTAGGGATTTTTTTCGGGGGGGGGGGCCTCGGGGGGTGGCCCACTCGAAGCCCTTTTCTAGAAAACAATTAGAAAAAATTCAATTTTTTTTAAATTTGTTTTCTAATTGTGTTCTACAGTTGATAAATTTTTTCTAATTGTTTTCAAATTACTTTCTACTGGTTTTCTAAAATAGAAAAAAATGGGAAAATATAGTTAATATTTTTTCAAAATGTTTTCTAATTGTTTTCATATAATTTTCCAAATAAGAAAACAATTAGAAAGGAATTAAGATTTTTTCCTGTTGTTTTCTAATTGTTTTCCAGTTAGAAAATAATTCGAAAAATATATAATTTTTTCTATTTTTTTCTATTTGCTTTCTAAAATTTTGAAAGTACCATCAAAATCAAAACGAAAGTGGGGGTTTGGCGCTTGGAAAAAATTTAAAGAGGGTGCGGGTGTCTCTTAGTCAAACAACGGAAGGACTTGCTTGCAAACCGATTTGGGGGAAAGGGGGTAGAGTAAAACGCAATTGAATTGTTTTATGGTGTTGACGAAAAGTTGGGTTTTTTTCATTCAAAATCGGTTATTTTACAAATTGTTTTGCATTCTTTGTTTTCAAATTGGAATGAAGTTTTCTTGTAAGTAGAAAATATTAATGTTTCGTAAATGTTTCCGAGTTTTGATTATAAATTTAATGAGTAACGAATATATACGTATTTACAATTTGTTCTGCAGTTTTTTGAATTTAGGATCACGCATAAAATCCCGTTGCCAACATTTTGTTGGGTGGTGAATTGGGAAGGTGGTAGTAATTGTTCCATTCCCCATTCCCCCCATTCCACAACCCATGACAGCTGCATCGGGTTTTGGGTTTTTCACATTTAGGTAATTTTGAATATAAGGCAAGGTTCACAAAAAAAATCAAAAATCAATTTTTTGCTGGCAATTTCACAAATGAAGTCTGATCGAAAAAACTTTTGGTACGTATGGAACGGTAGTGACCCCTCTACATATGGTGCAAATTTCATGCCGGTAGCCCTCGTGTAGCGTGAGTAATAAAAAATTTTTTGTAGCTTTTTTGTGAACGGGTTATCAAAAAAAGTGACTTATGGATCTGATCTCAGGATATAGCTAGGAATTTTTTTCTTTTCATGCATAAATAGAGCATAGTCCATAGTGTTATTACGTAAAAAAATTTGGACCCCCAAGTTTTTTTTGAACAGGCTGAACTTCGAATTTTTGGTTCTCGGCCCCGGGTCCAAAGTGGCTGCCCAGACCAATGTGCTTG
>JASAND010015164.1:0-13141 GCA_030248195.1 Trissonchulus latispiculum | reverse complement strand
AACGAAATTAAACAAAAATTGACAAAAATTTGAAAAAATTTTCCCGAAGGGGTTCAGGCAAGAAAAATCCCTGAGCTCCTGGCAGCCTAATGTAGCGGGGCAAGTACCTGATTCTACGTACAAGCACCGTTACCACACCCGAAGCCTGACGGATGCGGAGACCGTACACAAATAGACAACGAACCGACTACAGGAGACGGTCGGGACAGCCTCGCCAGATGTAAACCGGGTAGAAACCTGCCCTAAGTGAAGAGATTCCTCCTCACTCTCACTATTATTGGATTCGAACAGGACCTACCTACCTAGCAGGAGCTCAGTAGACTCACGCCTAATTAAATAAAGTAGCAACAGATTTAATAAAGAAGAACAACAGTAATTATTATATAAAGAATAATAAAGACAGTTATGGGCCGGGCCCTCAGTTATACAAGCAATCACACAACAGTAACTTACAGTTAGATAGGCCGGACGGCCAACGTACCAGACTCTGCTCTGGGGAGAGCAGGGGCAAAATATACAATGGATTGGGGGATAATAGCAAAGAGGAATATAGAGCGGGTGTTCACGATAGCAGAAGTAACAAGACTGAAGGGGGGGAAGCGAGTGTTGGGTTGAACCCTCCCACGAGCGCCCCCTAGTGAGAATTTGCCCCCCCAATCACGTAGCTCCCCGTTTAGCGAGGGGGGAACCCACCCAATCCCAAACGTACACGTTGGGGGAGCTACGTGACTTGCAACATAAACCCAGCCCCTTTTTGATGATGATATACTAAGCCAGTCGGGTAGCTAGCCTAGAAATATCACCAACAACGGAAAGGTTGACCGTTCCAACCTTAATCCGTTACACTATTTTGGCCAGTGTGAAAATATTCCTTCAAAACTATGGTCGACGTGTTGAAGAAAAATGGAGCCAAATGTCAGTATACCAAATGTCATGCATACGAAATGTAAGTATACGGAATGTCATGCATACGAAATGTCAGTATACGAAATGAACGGACACTGTCATAATCAAAGGTTTAGTTACGGAAACAGCAAGATAAAGGTTTTATGATAGGTCGAAACTCTGAACTGACCCGTTTGACCACCTCCACCTCCACTGCCGCCGCCACCACCACCTCCTCCAGATCCACCTGAAAAATTACTCACAACTTTGCCACAATGTTTCCCAAAGAATAGACTAACCCACGGATTAATCAAACTGGTTCACAACAGACAGGAAACAAAATAAAGTAGCGTGATTTATAAAAGTTCGTGAAACAATAATGCTCACTCCAAATGAATATTAATGTTGCAAAGAAAATATAGCGATATATAAGTCAAATAAAGTGCTTAGAGTCTTTATCAAAAATTACCAAAGATTACCATGCATTAATGTGGAACGGAAATGTTGGAGTCGACCTTTCAACGCATAAGTATGCTCCTCTGATATTTCACAAAAGACAGGCGTTTGGTTCAATTATTGCAATAGCTTGTCTCCGAAACTTGTAATGATTTTGTATCTTTATTTCTTGTGTAGTATCTGAGGAAAAGAATATTCATATAAAAGTTTCAAAGAGTTACCACCCTCTGGGCAAGGCGGGAAATTGCTGAATCCACAGAATCGGCAAATCTGTCCCTGCCCGCCGGCGTTACAACCAAGACCACCCTGAAGGCAGGACTCATCCTTGTATACCTTTTGATTTCCGATATCGTGACAGTCACTACCTTAAATTACGAAATAATTATTCCAGTCCCAAAAATATCAAGTATAATGGACATTGACCGCTGTACTGTACTGGCGGCTTCCACTCAAAGAGATCATCAAGATTGAAAAATACCAAGAGTAAGACACTCAGCTCTTCCCAATAGAATAAGCTTGCAAGATGCTCGACACATTAAGGCCGAAATCTCGGCGGGGGGGCTTGAAATCGATAACTCTTGATATTATATAAATAAATGCTACATAACGTTTGATTTAATTTTTTATTGTTAGCATTAAGATTAATCTAATTTTATATTTGGTTAATTTACCATAGGCAATGGATACGCAGGCTGCTAAAAGTGCTGCGCTGATAATTGTCATTGTGAAACGCGAAAACACCTCAGTATGGCTGGTAATAACTTGTCCGGAATAATTTGGTATGGTTTAGAATGAAAATATTTATGCAGACAGTGTGAGAATTTGAAACCTGATCAAACAACTGAAGGCTGAAAAGCCTTTGGACTATTAATAAACACCTAGATTTACGAATAAGAAGCCTAAATACCGGGAGCTCTTAAAAAGATCCATGTTTTTGGGAATCGAATTCCTGTTTTCACTCCAATGCCATTTAGATTGGTGTTGTTTGAGTAACCGATTTCAGTTTCAGTTTCAGTCGGGGATCCGAAATAGTTTCAGTTTCAGTTTAAACTTTTCAGTCCTGAATCATAAAACAGTTTCAGTTTCAGTTCATTTAGAAAAGTGCAGTTTCTAGCATTCAGAAATGATATAATGCAAAAATTCAGAAATGATATAAAGCATTTGGGCTCCCACTGCAAAATATTAACTAAATAACGGCTTAAAACTGTGAAAACTTCATGTTTTGAGGAAGTTTCCAGTGCCTGAAATATCACTACAAAAGATAAGACACACTGATAGGCTTGCTCAAAGCTCAAAACAAAGATTGGGTATGCTCAACTGATACTATTAGACTTACAGACAACCTTCCTATCTTTCCTGGGGGCATCGTAAATCATTCATTGCAGCAAAATAGCAATCAAAACAGTGTCTAACAAAAGTTGGCGATCTCAGTGTTCCGTTAGAAATACTGTTTTGAGTCGAATAAAAATAATTCCTGTTATTTTCCGAGATTGCTTTCCTTTGACATGCAATTATATTTGATGCATTTCTTATCACGGCTGGGCTGACCCTCCGTGCGCTGTCTTCTTCTCAGCGTACTCAACTTTTCCGAAAGCCAGCGCTTTCCCAAGAAGCGAGTTAAGCAATTTGATAGACTGAAAGAGTTTAATAGGCATCATTGAACACACTAGGCTTTTCTTATGGAGCAGATCACAACATACAGAGTTCAGAGACCAGGGGTCAGTTTCACAAAAAACCGTTTCGAGTTCTCGAGTTCTCAAGTTCTCAAGTAGTCGGTTTTCAGTGACAACAACCTCTTCCCTATTAACAATTATATGTAAAAGCATCTACGGAAAATTTTATGGTGGTTTAATCAGTCAATTGTACAAGTAATTGAAGCAGGAAGAAAAAATTAACAAATTTAGATTTTCAAAAAATTCTCGAGTAGATCTTGTCAGAAGAAGATAGTAGTAGTATATGGCCGACATTTCGACCCCCACTCTCGGGAGGGAATGACGTTTGACCCGCCCTACTGCCAGTTCTATCGTCCCTTGCTCGCTCGCGACACATACTCCCAGTTCACCTAGTAGTTACACCCAGTACCCCCGCCTGCATAGATTTTCCGATTCAGACTGGGCGGGCGATGTCAACGACAGAAAGTCCACAATGGGATACATATTCAAGCTATCGGGAGGTTCCGTTAGTTGGAAGAGCAAGAAACAACCCACTGTTGCTCTCTCTACTGCCAGAGCTGAATATACAGCTTTAAGTTTCGCTACGAAGGAGTTGATCTGGCTACGAAGTTTGCTTTAAGAACTAAGCTATGAACAGTCCAATCCCACAGTTGTATATGAAGATAACCAGAGCTGCACTGCTCTGGTGAAAAATCCAGTGGCTTACGCAAGAACCAAGCACTTCGAAATAAAGCATCACTTTATCCGCGGAAAAGTTCTAGAAGGACAAATGACTGTGACCTACTGTCGTTCTTCAACTATGGAAGCTGACATTCTGACTAAGCCCTTACCGAAGGCAAAGTTCACCGAGATGAGGAAACGAATCGGGGTGATCAAGCTTAAAGACTAAGTGGGAGTGTCAGAAGAAGATAGTCATTAAAGTTTGATGAAGATATGTGCTACTGTTATATCAGTTCATTATCAGAACGCTTATCAGTAATCTATCACCAGTTTGAGTAGTCACTATAGTAAATGCAGTGATAACAGTTCAGTTGGTTTGTGTCACAGCTGAAGCCAAGGTAATGGATATCAGATCTCAAGGTAGCGAAATTGTCTCTGGTCGAAATTGACCAGAGAACTTGACTCGAGAACTTGTTCAGTATGACTTTCAATGCGTCTTGCGGATCTCGAAAACTTCCAGCGTAGTTTAGCTACTAGACTCGAGAACTCAAGATCATTTTTATGAAACTGGCCCCAGGGATACACAGAACTCAAGGCAGCGAGCAACCAGCAGCTGACAGCAACTAATTACACCGCCTCTCATGTGTTACCATACTTCTCGAACTTTCTTTTCATACTCCGGCAGTCCTTTCAACTTCATCTCTGTCGAAATTCTTGACGCTCAATTTCTGGCATATTATGCGATACTTGAAAAATCGCGAAACGTTGCAAAAATGTTCCTGAATTTTGAGCCAACAAGAAAACATGTCTTCAACTGCTGGCTAGCTGACTGTAACTATAGGTTATTAAGTCTAACTTTGAAATTGGAACTGAGATAACTTCTAGAGAGTTACGTAACTGTTCAGAATTCACTTAGGTACAGCAAATACGTAAGAACAATTTTGTATGAAACGCAGCAACTTTTTGATAACAAATTATATGTCTGTGACATGTCTAGTAAATGTTAGCTGATTTTTTACATTTAATTTGACATGTACCACGACTGTTACCAAAGTCTGTATTTTTGCAGAAAAGTTGCATGTATAAACCAATTCCACAATTTTCACATTACATAGTCATAAGCTGTACTTTGCGATTTTTCACAGCTGAATGATGTCATGAGAAAGAATTATGGAGTTGCCACTTTACAGAGCATTAGCAATGCAAAATCGCAGCTTTAAAAGGGCCAAATCCTGTCGAGACACACCTATTCTCACTGTTTTTATCAATATCAGCCCTTTGATTTTTGTGATAATGAAGCTACTTCATATCATCTTCGCTTTGATTCTGGTCCTCTGTTTGGTTCCCCAAGCGGCTAGCGCGGCCGCGTTTGCGAGAAGTGCCAAAAGGTCGGTACAGGAAAGAAACATCATCATGGGAAGAGGCGGCTACAGGCCCGGTAAAAGCAACACTAGCGGCTGATCAGAAGATTGTGTCACTTAAAATGATTTATTGATAATAGTTTTAGTTGATCATCCAAAATAAAGTTACTGGCATTGCAAAGTAGAATGAGAATACCACATCTTAGACTATGTTCAGCGCTCAATATTTTTTATATTATATTGTCAATTAGTCTTTTATATTGTATAATTAATTATACCAAAGGCAAGCACCAATATCAGAGTATCACAGTTCATTTGCTTTCAAACTAAAGTTGTATTAGTGTGTGTATGACTATCGAAAGATATAATACACTAGTGGTATTTTATGCGATTATTTCATTGGCACTGTATAGCCCATTTCGCGAATACAAATAAATTTTTTCTGTAATTCTCCTTAAGGTGCTGGTATCCATTTGTGCAGTGCTTTTGTAGTAATTTTTTGAAACGCTATAACTTTCGCAATTTTGTGATGTGGAAAGAGCTTTATATACAGTTTTAAAGCTTATTATCTGCACATTCACACGAGCTTACGAAACTGGGAAAATTAGCAAAAAATAGCAGAACAGTTATGGCTTGCTGACATCTAACATGATGAATACAGACCGAAAATTCTTTGAGCGTGGATTTCTCAAAACTGAAGAATCGGCCAAAAGTTCTTTTTGTGCCATGATATGAAGGACATATAGGACAAGGGGAGGTTTTTTGGATTTGGCTCAGCAGGTCTTAACGGTCAAGGAAATCGACCAAATGCAGGGTAACACGAAATTTCGAAGCTTCGCGTTGAGTTTTTGTGCTATTCGATACGTTTTAGTCCAAACCAAAAAAATGTCCCTCCGCAGAAGTGCGAATTTTGACTCTGGTGAATATCACCGGAATCCGTAGAGTAGTTTTTGAGAAATCGATGTTCGAAACAAAATAATCACAGTTTTGCCAAAACTACGTTTTGGCCAAATCTCTAGCTTAAAGCAATAAAATCCGGCTAATAGGCATTTATAAAATGTGCATTTGGACGCTGTATCGATTGAGTATAAATATCAAAACAGTTTTGTGATTATACTGACTTAACCACTGGAGATGGCTCATAGGTTGTAAAAGCAAAAATGTTCATTTTTGTGTTCTCTTTCCAACCATAACAACCAATCCCATGTCTGGTAAACCTACTGGGAGCCTAAGGCCAAAAACCAAAACTTTCTCATCTTTTCGCCTAAAAATACGGGACTGGTACTAGAATTAAAGAGCAGGAAAATAGATTATTTCGTAAGTTTTAGCTATTTTCGTAAAGGATTAATGCCGTAATACATCGATATCAACGGTGGAGAAGCATCTCTAATTTTTCTCTTATAAATATTCGTAGGTGAACCGGATTGGAATACTGCAAAGGTGCCAACTAGATCCAAACCACACCACTAATAGTAATTGATTAAATGCTAACTGCTAAATTTCAGTAACTTTTTTTATTTAAAGGCAGCAATATTTTCGACTAAGCCATTGCAATATTACTATGCGCGCTCTTCATTTCATGGGCAAAAGACGACGTTGTATTGGGAGTTTTGGTTTCCGTTGCTGCGACAAGTGTATGTGGAAGCTTGGTCGTCATAGGCGTAGCTGTAGGCATCGGGACAGATAGCTTTGATTTGCCCAGCATAATTGACAGGCCAATCCTTGAGTTGACAGGTTTCTGGTCGATCGTGTCGATTGGCACAACAGTAGATATCCTGATGGAATTTCTCACAAGCACTTTGACAGGCAACCACTTGACCATTTTCACTGTACTTCAGTTGTTGAGGACATTGCCTGTTCAAGTCCATTTTGCATTGAGCCTTCTTGCAGTAGTACTGACCCGGTCCAGAAGTGAAGGTACCTGGCTTCGGTTCCACAGAAACAGGCAGGTTGTACCCGTCGACCAAACTGATATCGT
This sequence comes from Trissonchulus latispiculum, assembly GCA_030248195.1. Taxonomy (NCBI): domain Eukaryota; kingdom Metazoa; phylum Nematoda; class Enoplea; order Enoplida; family Ironidae; genus Trissonchulus; species Trissonchulus latispiculum. The sequence continues at coordinate 6,128 of JASAND010015164.1, read as the reverse complement.
AGTAGTCTTGGTTACCGTGGCCATCGAAGGTGAACTCAACCAGAGTATCTTTGTATGGTTGATGTCCAAGTGATCTTCGACCCCAGAGCCGTCCCGACCAGTGTGCAGGAACCGGGATGGTGACTCTACCACCTCGATTAACATTGTATTGCTTACTGTTGGTGAACACGTGAACACTGTGAGGGCATCGATTTTCTACGTGAAATGCGTGCCCAGCTGAAACAAGAATAGCAATTGACAGGAGTAACGGGGAATCTCGATAATCCACGATGCAATGCAGTAACGTATAAAGTAACTTAATTTTCACCAAAAGGGTTTTTCGCTTTGAGCAATACTGATTCTGTTTCAGCAAAAAATTTAGATTTTAGCTTCATTTAGAACAGTAGTTGCAAAAGCATTCAAAGCTTGTTTGAAGCGAGAAGATAAAGGGTTTGCATAAATTATGGACAAAGTAATACCAAATCTGGGGTTATCTTTTTGAATTTAGCAATAAAGTTCCTAAGTGTGCACAATTGCTTCACATGACCTACCTAGTTTGACATGCTCACAAACGTTAATGCTGAAGAAACGATTAATTTGTTATTTTTAGAATTCTTTACTTTGCTAAAGTTTTGGTAAAACACTTAAAAAAACTGACTTACATTATGCTTAACGTTACTGTTCCACTGATACAACGATATTGTCAATCTGCTTCGATTTTTTCATCAAGTCTAGTCATTTTTTGTCCAAACAGTTTGGAAATAGTGTGTTGACAACTGCAGTCTGGTAAAATTAAATTTGCTTAAAAATTTCACTTAAAATAAACTCACCAAAAGCAGAGCTGATGCAGACAACAAGAAGCACAACAGCAGAAAGAAGGTTTGCCATAATGCCAAAGACCAAGCACAGAATGAACAGAACCGAGCAGTGAGCACTATTTAAGAAACTCATGTGGGTGGAATTACACAGCCGCAATTAAGTACCAGCTACAGCTGGTTAAGTAGATGTCATGGGATGGTACGTTGCATAAAGCTGATTGCACTGAAGATCCTTTAATTTTATTAAATCAAGCAGAACCAAGAAAATCTAACAATTCCAGCCTTCTCGCACACTTGCATGGCATTGCTAAATGATTGATATAGAAGATAGAGAAAAGCTTGCATTGATACCATTTAGCTACGCCTCCGAATGATCACATGTCGAATTTAATCTAGAGCAGAAAAAACATTTTATCTGATGGGTCATGAGAACGTTAATTATGAGCCACGTGATTTCTGTTTGGACAGATGCTGCACATTTCAAATTGTAACTGTTTACTCATCTACATTATTCTTCATAATACAATGCTAACACGGTGCTGGGTTTGATCATTCTCCGCTTAATCTTATTGATGCGACAAAGCTTTTTTGTGCCATTATTAAAATTGTTGCCAGTGACTGACCAAAACATTCTGTGATGCAGGGCAAGTCTGATTTTGTCGGAAACAGAATCGGTATTGTCGGTGTAACAGAGAATTAAGTTAACTAACTTAAGGGGGGGGTCGCTTTGCGTCAAAATCAATAGTCACGGATTTCGCTCATTTTCACACACGAAATAGGTGCATATGTTCTCAAAAACAAGACAAAACATTACAGTTCGAAACCAAACAGTGGCAGAGATATTCAGCTATAAATTTGGAAAACTTGAAAATCACTGTGATTTGCCCTCCAAGGTCAGGTTGCGACAGAACGGCAGCGAAATTTGGGTCAACTACTATGGCAAATTAATTCTGTGGGTTGCCTAATATTTAAATGCTAAAGCGAATCCGGAATATCGATCCATTCGTTCACACTACATTCTTCAATTGCGAGCTGAGCCTTTTCAGCTAACTGTGTCCTCAAACATTAACTTGCTCTAACTTTCAGATACTACATTTCGGACACATCATTCTATTAGAAAAGTTGTTCAGCTCATCAGTAGCTATCGAATGATACCCAATTTGTCTATATTTTGCAAATTTCAAAAATTGACTTTTATGATCTATAAGAGATCAACGGAGCCGACACGACAGAAAAGATCAACCTTGAAGCATTTGCCTTTACCATAATGTCAGGCAGGCATTGAAAGTTTTATGTGCCAATTTTGGTGACTTTCGAATAGGTAACGAGTGAGAAATTAATTAAAAACCGTGAAAATTGTGCAAAATAATGATTTTTGGCAAAATTAGCCCATTTTGTGGCAAGTTTTCTGAGAGCACTATGAATGGTAGAAATTTGAAACTACTGTCATAAGAATTCTGTCTATGCGTAGAGTGCAACTATCTATAGGCGATTTCTGTAGCTTTTGCCAATCGTCCAGGAGAAGCGAAAATGTTTCGCTGGTCCTGTTTTTTGTGGTACAAAAGGCACCAATTTTACCAAATTGTGACTTTGAAAAATCGCCAAAAATCTGACACTCAACAGAATTGTTCCAGAAGGGTTATTTGCACTCTCTGATATGTCCTTAACATGCACAACAAGGTTGTAGCAATGTATCTTGCATACAATGAAATGTATTGCATACAATGTTGCATTTCTGCCACAAACTTTTCAACCTAACTTTTTCATTTCCCTATGTTTAACTCATGTCGAGGTCACATTTGAAGGGCTGTACAGTACGATAGAAGCAATATTACGCAAAACCCTCTTGTCTTGTTTTGAGGACCCATTAGGACTACAAAATATGTGACAATGAGCAAAATCGGAGATGGTCCAAAAATCGGCCAAAGAGCGACCCCCCTTAAGCTATGTAGTTAATTAAGTCGTAGAAAACAATAGAGATTTGACTTTATCCGTGACGAAAAGAGCGTTAAAGATATGAAAGAATTTATTTGAGAGCGAAAGTAACCAAAATGTGTGTGAAAGGTGTTGTTCAAATAAGTGGATACGGTTGCAGAAAGTTGTGATAATAAAAGTGACACAGTTTTAGAGGGTACACGAAAAATTTATTTGCTGTTTACATGAAGCACAACTAGCATAGTAATAGTCCCTTTTAATGTCAAACAAAAAAATGATTTCGATATCCTGCCATTTTGAAGGTCGTCGGCGGAGGGCAGACCGGGCCTTTTATTGAATCATCAAAATTTTTAGTGCGGTAACAATTGGACAAAAGGGGTAAGGGGAATTTGCCTCTCCCTCCTCGGTGAAGTTGAACACAAGGACTTTCAAAATGACTACCACAAGGGACAGTGAAATTTGCAACTGCATAATAATAACAAACTGCTGTAAATAAGTGTACAAAATGCTCTCGGTTTTATTGGAGCTCTCTGGATGAAGCTTTAGGATGTTGAAAAAGTTTGTCCGAATCAGAGTTGGGGCCATTTATTGCTTCATTGTGCTCTTTACTCTTAACTAACATTTTAGCAAGTTGGTCTGTTTCCAATTGAAATTCGTTATGGGTCCGTCAATTTTGAACTGGCAGCAGAATGGACGCATCTACTTAGAAATCGTATTCGTGCTTGCGTTTTTTAATGAGATTGAGCCGTACGCTAGTTTTCAGCACTGCGCATTCTAAATACACTGCGCTTTGCGAAGTTGAGTTTTTAAATAGAATGCGCAGCTGTTAGGACTAATATTGTCAAGTCCTCAATAGAAATAGCAGTGTTCAGGTTGGCAATATATAGCTTATATAGCTTATATATTATCTGTTTACAAATATGATCAAAGTACGATTTCTACTTAAAAATGTCATGACAAATTTTTAAATATGCTGATTTGTCGCACAAAGATTGAGCAGTTGTGTTTATTGGGTTTCTAATGAGAACAGTAGGATACAGAACAAAATTATAATGGTTAATTGGCTAATTAGAATCAAAAGTGCTCTTTGCGTCTTGTCTAACATATGGGTCCATTCTGCTGCCAGTTTAAGATTGACGGACCCATTATTCTTCCAGGATGCTGTAGTTTTTCATAGTAAAGTGGATAAATTAACGATAGTGCATTGTGTGAGTACCACAAAATGAAGTTGACTATTTCCGACCCTTCCGCGTATTTAAGACAAGCCCATTTTCATTTGATCAGGAGACATGGTACTGTTTTGCAGAAAAAATTTTAATTGTTTCGTTACAGAATACCAAAGATACATTAACTGAAGAAACATCGGCTTGTGCAATACCAAGGAAAATGCTTTGGAAGGTATTGAATTGTTTTTACGCCAATCATATCCATAACTTTTCAAACGTCCCTATTTCTAACTATAGTCGTGAAAATAATAATACAATAAAAAATAATAATAATAAATAATAAAAATAATAAGAATTATATAATAGATGGCTGTACCATAAAAAATAAATAACCACAATCGCCATTTAAATGACTTAAGAGTAACCGTAATCGATTTTGCTGAAGAAGAAACTTCCAGAAACAGGAAAGAAAATTAATGGCTCAGCCAACTTTTCACTTATCCTTTTGTAATCAATTGGAACTATATTCTTCGTTTCAACAAGTCACCACGGCCTGAGTTTAGTAGCATCGATTCTGTCAAAGACTGAAAACACACCGTCAAGCATTTGTGACACAGTTCCGTCCCAAAATCCTGGCCCCCCGGATCAGAACCTTGTCCCCAACCTTCCCATTTCCTGAAATCTTGCAGCGCAGAAGTGACAGGATCCACCTGACGAAGGGTGTGAGAATCCGAAACCGGTAGTAGAAGAAGGTGAACGCTGTTTTGGGTATTCACGTTTTGGACTTTGATATTTTACAGTCGTGCTTATTTTAGAAATTATTTGAAAATGACGTTTTCTGAAGTCTTCCTAATCTTGTTTCTCATCTCGTTTCTCTTATTTGTTAATCCAGCTAATAACAAACAACATCCTACAACTCGTACTCTATGAATTTTATCCGGGTCCAGGATAAATAGGGGCTTGAGATGGATGGGACTTCAATCCGTGAAAATTGTCAAGCAGAGAATATGTTGCGGTCTATGTTTAATAATGTTTATGATTTGTTTTTGACTTCACTACAGCGCCAGTTTACTTTCACCTGCAATTGTATGAATTAATTGTTTTCATGTAGTACCGTCTATTGTTTTGATCTATTGTACCCCTTAATGTTTTGGAGCTTTAAGGAGAAGTTTTTAGACAGCACCCGTCCTATTATTTTACACTTACGTAAGGTGTTTGAAAGCTTAAAAGTCCACTAATTTAGGCTGGAACTCATGCTGCGATTTGAAGTGAAAGTACATTTCAACAAATCGTTACAGAAGTGAAAGGATGCTCTTGTCTTTTATTAATTTGCTAAACTAAGTTCGATATTGAACGATTAATACTGTAAACGTCTTTATTATGTGGGAACACAGCAGCACCAAATTTGTGCGACCTTTCTAGCGAGGCATCCTACGCAATTCAAAGGTCCATTTTGCGGCGTGTCCATTCCACTTCAAAGCAATTCAAAACGGACTTACTATAATTGAGTGCAATAGTCCGTCAAAGCGTAAAATTTATGTTCTGATACCCACAGAGTACACAATTACAAAATAATTATCTTGATTTTAACTAATATTAGCTGTCCGGTATAATTGCTCGGATTTGTCAGCCATACACAGTCACATCATTTCCGGATACACACTGTACAAATATGTAATGAAGCTGCTTGAATCTGATCTCTAAAGTCAATTATTATTCTTCCTCTTTTCTCTACTTTTGATTTGATTTGACTTGATATTAGTCCTTATCAGTTAGACCTCTGTGAGAAGGCTCAAGGTGACTACCTTCTTCTATTACACGGTGGGTTAGCGCGTCTGGCGTTAACAACAAACTTAGACACAGAATTCTCAAACAGGTGGTTTATCCAAAAATGGGTATCCTTATTGCCAACCCGTAAGGAGTCTTGGTGCTGAGTTGGTTGAATGATATGAAGGGTATCTGATCAGTAAGATCACGGGCAAGTAGGGCCGACACTTGCTTTTGTTCCGGATAACTAATATCAGTACACAACTGTGAGTTCGGATACTTTATCTCGACTAGCTATATCAAGACAATTCGACTGCTGTTCAATTCTTCGCTTGGTTCGGGATCAGGGCTCTGAATCTCTATCTTGAGATACGCTACATACTTGTGATGGGGATGATGTTCCTGTTCCAGTAGCTTCATCCAATGTACGTGCCCTAATATAGACGCGTGTTAGGGCACACTT
>JASAND010015162.1:0-10031 GCA_030248195.1 Trissonchulus latispiculum | reverse complement strand
TGGAAAAATCGATTTTTGACCATTTTGGACCGGTCCGGACCCTGGTCAGGGCGCCACAGGCCGCTGGGACCACTCTGGAGGGGTCTTCCAATGACAAAAAATGTTCGCCTTACCAAGGGCTTTCATTTGATACCAAACATGGCCACTTTTGGAAAAATCGATTTTTGGCCATTGTGGAGCGGTCCGGACCCTGGTCAGGGCGCCACAGGCCACTGGGTCCACTTTGGAGGGGTCCTCCAATGACAAAAAATATTCGCCTCATCAAGGGCTTTCATTTGATACCAAACTTGGTCACTTTTGGAAAAATCGATTTTTGGCCATTTTGGGCATGGTCGATGATCTGAAATCCTCTTCATTGTGGCGCCACTGGGGTCCTGGCGAAACCCCGGCTGGCGGCTCTTATGCTGTAGGTGCTCCCACTCCCCACCCCCAAATCCCAAATAAGAGAGACCTGCTCACTGTAGATATGTCGGGAGAAGAAGTGAAAGTTGGAGTTGCGACACGGTAGGGCCCACCACCATCAGGGTGCCCCTAAGCCACATGGGATAGGTCCTCAAGAAGGAAAACCAATGGGCTGCTTAGATACACCCTATAGGGGTTCCTATTCTGACAAGAAACCTCAGCCCAGCAGCTCTTATGTATAGGGCTGCCTACTCTGCAGCTCCAGACCCCCCGTTTACATGCCACCTAGTGACCCCTGGCCAGGGCGCCACAGGAGGCCTCACTATCAAAACTCTCAGGCTTTGGTACATGTTCACGTTAGGGTGATGCTAGCAAACAGGTACTGCGCACTGGCCTTGAGCGCACCTCTGTAAACTGAGTTTTAGTCAATGGACTTTTTCCTGGGGTCAAAAATCGCAAAATCCTAGGAGTACATGACCTATAGGGTCCTAAAGGAAAAGAAAATTGCCCTGAAATGGGGGATTCTATCCACAAAAATAGCAAAACTTTATAGAAATTATCCCACCCCCCCCCCCCGTTAGGTGGGGGAAAAATGGTGAGAACAGGCGAGCGGCCACAGCACCTACCGCATATCTCGAGATTGGCTGGACCGATTCGGTCGAATTTTCACAGCATAGTAAATTCCCTGCCCATAGGTTCTTCACATAGCAAGTTTGAGCCTGATCGGTCCACTCCTCCGTGAGCTATTAAAAAAACAGTTTCCAATAAGGCGCACAACAAAAAAATTTCCTATTCTAGGTAGTGCGCTAACGCGCTTTAACTGATCTCGGATATTTTTACAGGGGGGGGGGGCGGCCCCCCCAAAATTGACCTCCCCACGAAAAATGCTTGCCCCAAAATGCCCTCCGGATTTTTGCTCCCCCCCGGGATTTTGGAGGCCAAAAAAGTTTTGCCAAAATAGGCAAATTTTCAAAATTTTTCGGCGCCGGAGATTTTTTCGTAAAAATAGCCATTTTAAGCTTAAATCCTGGCATTTTTGAGCACGTTTCACCATGTAAAATACGCCAAAAAATACCATTTTTGGCTCATTTTTGCAAAAAATCTTCCCCCCCCCCCCCCCCGGGCTCGAAGGTAAACCCCAAAAGAAAAAACTCCATAAAAATACCCTGATACTCGGAGGTAAGAACCTCTCTTTTCTCTCACAACCAAATTGTTAGCCTTATAAAAGTGTGACGGGCTGTAAAAAAACACTAACATCGACCAACATTTAAGTCACCCTTCATTTCTATCGCCTGGAAACCTCATGGGACAGACTCACGCAAAAGAAAGCGTCTCAATTGAAGGCCAAATAGTTGTGAAGTCAAGCATCATGTATTAGTAAAACATGACAATACCAACGCTGCGACGATTTAAAATTATGCAAAAACTGTCTTTATGGTGGCCGGCCAGGCCAGAATATAAAATTTCAGAAAAAAACCCAGCGTTTCCCCCCATTTCCATACAACAATAGCCCTGGTTCTTCACAATACAAGCAATTAATTTTCTTCTTCCATATCATATCTGTCAACAATTAATCCTTTTTTCGTTTTTTCCCATGTTCCTAACTGGCCCCCACCAGTAATGCTGCAAGGCGTGCCAGGTTGGGCAGGTCTTTGCCCTGCAGGTTGTGTTTGGCAATGTAGCTAGACTGGGGCGGGGCAGACCGACCAGGATAGGCTTGTGAAACTTCGTCGTCGCGGTTTCCACTGTCAGAATCGGGCTAAAGGCCACCAGCTCATGAGATCGACCCGCCAAAGCTTCGGCCACTACGCCCTCTGAGACCGGTTGACTCTATCAAATTAAATAACTAATTAATACTATAATTAACATTTAGACTAGTAAATTGTTAAAAACTAAGCTATAAGCTAAATAAATATTGGTTAAGAAAGGTTGAAATCAGGATTGAAAGATGGGAAGAAAAAGTGTCACTCCATTACATTAATTTATACAATTAAACTAGTAAATGATTTAAACTAAAGCCAACAGCTAAATAAATATTGGTTTAGAAGGTTGGAAATCAGGATTGAAAAGATGGGAAGAAAAGTGTCAATCAGAGTGGGAATCGAGCAGTCGAATTTTTTAGGTGATTAGCAGAGCACGCTACCATTGAGCTACCGTTCTCGAACAGCGAGAAAATCTTAGGGCGTTTTCGCGCGCGAGTTAAAAAGAGTAGTAGAGTTAAAAATTTTTTAAACTCGTTTAACCGCAAATGAGTTAAAATGAACTGTTTCACTCTTTTAAATAACCCTGGGCGCGAAAAGGATTGGGTGGTACTGTTAACTCTTCTAACTCGCTACGCGAAAAAGGGCCACCAGAAAAAACTCAGAAAGTTCACATTTTTCTCAAAGAAACTAATCAAAATTAATTACTAGTTTCATTTCATATTATAATCTACTTTCATTGTATTATTTTATCTAATAAATTTATTTTATTTTAATTATTAACTCCATTACCTGTAGACTGACACGAACACGCTTGGTGAGACTCTGTTTGGGAAATTCACAGAGAACCCCCGGGACCAGACTGGACTCCACTAGGGCGCCCTCTACCGGAATTGTGTGCGGCTCCTGACGGAAGCGGGAAATGATGGCAAAATACTGGGGGAAATCGTTGGTCAGAATGCGGCGAATACGCGTGGTATGCAGGTCCTCCAGTTGGGATAGATCTGAAAAAAAGAGTAGACAGCAGGTAGAAGAACGCAAAATCTGGCTAGAGCTAAAGGACGCAGTGGCAGATCCTGGGAAGGGGGGCGGGGGCGGCCGCCCTCCCCCCCCCCGTCGCAATTCCCCCCGAAAGTAGGAAAAATTAAGGAAAGAAAGGGGAAACGGGGCAAAAAACCAAAATATTTCGCGCCGCCGGCGCGATATTTTTACTTTTTAACCGCCTATTTATTGCATTTACCAAAAAAGCTTAATGTGCATTCGATTTTTCGGAAAAAATTACCATTGTTGCCTAAAAATGTCAAGAATCTTATAAATGTTTTCAGTTCTTCAGTATGAAAAGAATTAAAGATTCGAAGACCGATTTTATTGCAAAAACAAAAAATTTCTTCAACCCAGACCCCCCGACGATAAAATTTTACCGCCCCCCCCCGGTAACCAAATCCTGGATCCGCCAGTGAGAGGACGCCGAGTGGTATAGGGCGCCCGTCACGGATCTGAAAGTCAGTGGTTCGAGCCACAGCTGCCATAAAATTTTCTTAAATTCTACCGCTAGCACTAAATTCTACCGCGAGCAAAGACACTAGATAAGTGTATATCGGTTCGCCATGAGCTCTGGGCTACCCAGCTATCCAGCCTTAATAATTGGTCGTCTTGAATGAGTAAACCTACTGTGGGAAGGTTGCAGGGCTTAATGTCTTGGAGGTCCAGCTACCTTCATTATTCGAGACGGCACTCATGACTCTACGGCTGCGGATCCGGGGATTGAACACCGGTAGCCCATGACCACCAGTACAGATAACATCCAGCAGAGGTCACCACCTATTACTCTATCTGCATAGAAATAGCATGTACAAATCATGAATGAAAAGGATTTATACCTGTTTTTCGAACAGATAAAAACGCAAGAAAATCATCGTTTTAGACGAAAATTCTAATCACTGATAAAGAAACAGCAATCCAGAAAAAATCATGAACTCTACCTTCCGGATCAAAGCTTTCATTCAGCACTGTCAGAACGGCGTCTTCAGTGGAGTCTACAGGTAATGGAGTTAATAATTAAAATAAAATAAATTTATTAGATAAAATAATACAATGAAAGTAGATTATAATATGAAATGAAACTAGTAATTAATTTTGATTAGTTTCTTTGAGAAAAATGTGAACTTTCTGAGTTTTTTCTGGTGGCCTTTTCGCGTAGCGAGTTAGAAGAGTTAAAATTAACTCAATCCTTTTCGCGCCCAGGGTTATTTAAAAGAGTTAAACAGTTCATTTTAACTCGTTTGCAGTTAAACGAGTTAAAAATTTTAACTCTACTACTCTTTTAACTCGCGCGCGAAAACGCCCTAAGATTTTCTCGCTGTTCGAGAACGTAGCTCAATGGTAGCGTGCTCTGCTAATCACCTAAAATTCGACTGCTCGATTCCCACTCTGGACAGACACTTTTCTTCCCATCTTTCAATCCTGATTTCAACCTTTCAAACCAATATTTATTTAGCTGTTGGCTTTAGTTTAAATCATTTACTAGTTTAATTGTATAAATTAATGTAATGGAGTGACACTTTTCTTCCCATCTTTCAATCCTGATTTCAACCTTTCTAACCAATATTTATTTAGCTGGCAGCTTAGTTTTTAACAATTTACTAGTCTAAATGTTAATTATAGTATTAATTAGTTATTTAATTTGATAGAGTCAACCGGTCTCAGAGGGCGTAGTGGCCGAAGCTTTGGCGGGTCGATCTCATGAGCTGGTGGCCTTTAGCCCGATTCTGACAGTGGAACCGCGACGACGGAAGTTTCACAAGCCTATCCTGGTCGGTCTGCCCCTGCCCCAGTCTAGCTATACTGCCAAACACAACCTGCAGGGCAAAGACCCGCCCAACCTGCGTCTGCTCTGCAGCATTACTGGTAGGGGTTGTGTTAGAAACATGGGAAAAAACGAAAAAAGGATTAATTGTTGACAGATATGATATGGAAGAAGAAAATTAATTGCTTGTATTGTGAAGAACCAGGGCTATTGTTGTATGGAAATGGGGGGAAACGCTGGGTTTTTTTCTGAAATTTTTGTAGTCTGGCCTGGCCGGCCACCATAAAGACAGTTTTTGCATAATTTTAAATCGTCGCAGCGTTGGTATTGTCATTTTTTACGAATACATGATGCTTGACTTCACAACTATTTGGCCTTCAATTGAGACGCTTTCTTTTAAAAGAGTTCGTCCCAGGAGGTTTCCAGGCGATAGAAATGAAGGTGACTTAAATGTTGGTCGATGTTAGTGTTTTTTTACAGCCCGTCACGATTTTATAGGGCAAACAATTTGGTTGTGAGAGTGCGAGTGGGGTTCAGACTTCCGAGTATCAGGGTATTTTTTAGGGATTTTTTTCGGGGGGGGGGGGCTTCCCGGGCCCCCCCCCCAGCCCGGGGGGGGGGGAAGATTTTTTTGCAAAAAAGAGCCAAAAAATGGTATTTTTTGGCGTATTTTACATGGTGAAACGTAAAAAGTTCTCAAAAATGCCAGGATTTAAGCTTAAAATGGCCATTTTTACGAAAAAATCTCCGGCGAAGCCGGAAAATTTTTGAAAATTTGCCTATTTTTGGCAAAACTTTGGGCCTCCAAAAAATCCCGGGGGGGGAGCAAAAATCCCGGGAGGGGGCGATTTCGGGGGGGCAAGCATTTTCGGGGGGGAGGTCAATTTCGGGGGGGGCCGCCCCCCCCCCCTGTAAAAATACCCTGAGTATCAGGTAGTGCGCGTTAGCGCACTACCTAGAATAGGGAAATTTGCACGTTGTGCGCCTTATTGGAATCTGTTTTTTAATAACTCACGGAGGAGTGGACCGATCGGGCTCAAACTTGCTATGTGAAGAGCCTATGGGCAGGGGTACATGCTGTGAAAATTTGAGCCGAATCGGTCCAGCCAATCTCGAGATATGCAAATTAGGTGCTGTGGCCGCTCGCCTGTTCTCTCCATTTCTTTTTCCCCCCCACCCTAGAGGTCGGAGGACAAAAAATTTCTATAAAGTTTTGCTATTTTTGTGGATAGAATCCCCCCCATTTCAGGGCGAATTTTTCTTTTCGCCGTAGGACCCCCCCATAGGTCTGTGTAGTCTTGGGATTTTTCGATTTTTGACCCCCCCCCCGGAAAAAAACTAAGTCCGAAAATTTATTAATCAGTTTACAGAGAGGTGCGCTCAAGGCCCGGTGCTCATATTGGATTTATAGCATCACCCTAACGTGAACATGTGACCGAAGCGAGGTTTTGCTGGTAGACCTCCTGTGGCGCCCTGGCCAGGGGTCACTAGTTAACGTGTAAAAGGGGGGTCTGGGCCTACGGAGTAGGCAGCCCTATACATAAGAGCTGCTGGGCTGAGGTTTCGTATTCGAATAGGAACCCCTATATGGTGAATCTAAACGGCCCATTAGTTTCGCTGTAGGACCTATCCATGTGGCTGGGGGGCACCCTGATGGTGGTGGGCCCTACCGTGTCGCAACTCCAACTTTAACCTCTTCTACAGAAATATCTACAGTGAGCAGGTCTCTCTTATTTGGGATTTGGGTGGGGCGCGGGAGCACTACAGCATAGGCTATAGTAGGTTTCGCCAGGACCCCTGTGGCGCCCTGGCCAGGGGTTCGGACCGTCGACCATGCCCAAAATGGCCAAAAATCGATTTTTCTAAAAGTGGCCAAGTTTGGTATCAAATGAAAGCCCTTGGTGAGGCGAACATTTTTTGTCATTGGAGGACCCCTCCAAAGTGGACCCAGTGGCCTGTGTGTGGCGCCCTGACCAGGGTCCGGACCGCTCCACAATGGCCAAAAATCGATTTTTCCAAAAGTGGCCATGTTTGGTATCAAATGAAAGCCCTTGGTGAGGCGAACATTTTTTGTCATTGGAAGACCCCTCCAAAGTGGTCCCAGCGGCCTGTGGCGCCCTGGCCAGGGTCCGGACCGGTCCAAAATGGTCAAAAATCGATTTTTCCAAAAGTGGCCATGTTTGGTATCAAATGAAAGCCCTTGGTGAGGCGAACATTTTTTCTCATTGGAGGACCCCTCCAAAGTGGTCCCAGCGGCCTGTGGCGCCCTGACCAGGGTACGGACTGGTCAAAAATCGATTTTTTTTAAAATTTTCGACTTTGGTATCAAATGAAAGCCCTTGGTGAGGCGAACATTTTTTCTCATTCGAGGACCCCTCCAAAGTGGTCCCAGCGGCCTATGGCGCCCTGACCAGGGTCCGGAATGGTCAAAAATCGATTTTTTAAAAAATTTTCGACATTGATATCCAATGAAAGCCCTTGGTGAGGCGAACATTTTTTGTCATTGGAACACCCCTACAAAGTGGTCCGAGCGGCCTGTGGCGCCCTGGCCAGGGTCCGGACCGGTCCAAAATCGATTTTTTGAAAAATTTCCAACTTTGGTATTAAATGAAAGCCTTTGGTGAGGCGAACATTTTTGTCATTGGAGGACCCCTTCAAACTGTTCCCAGCGGCCTGTGGCCCTGACCAGAGTCCGGAATTGTCAAAAATCGATTTTTTAAAAAATTTCCAACTTTTGTATCAAATGACAGCTCTTGGTGAGGCGAACATTTTTTCTCATTGGAGGACCCCTCCAAAGTGGTTCCAGCGGCCTGTGGCGCCCTGACGCCCGTTTCGGCGCGTCCCACCACGACACCACAAGTGAAACTATCTTCCAGAATCAGCATTGCTTCTTGGAACGTCCGCTCATTACTCTCCCTTGGAGCCAAAGAACTCCTAGCCAGATCTCTAAACGAGAGGAATATTGGCATCGCCTGTCTCTCGGAAACACGCATTGCGGACTCCGGGAGCACCTCACTCCTAACTCCGGTATTGCCTGGATGTCAGCCCAAACATCCTAAATACAGACTCTATTACAGCGGCCCTACGGATGGAAGTGGTCAGCATGGTGTGGGCATCGCCATCAGCTCTCGCTTAGAGCATGCTCTGCTGGAATTCACACCCGTGTCAGCTAGGGTTGCGACAGCCCGCATAGCAACAGCACCCTTCCCAACGACGATAGTCAGCTGTTACGCTCCAACGAATGCTGCCGACGATCAAACGAAGGACGACTTCTATCAAGTGTTAACTGACACTGTCAGTGCAGTTCCTCGGAGCGACTTCCTCCTGTTGCTGGGTGACCTAAACGCAACCATCGGCCCCAAGTTTGCTTCTGAACCTTGCATCGGCGGCCACTCTATTGGAATCAGGAACGACAACGGCGACTGTTTTATTTCGTTCCTCTGCCAACATCGTCTGTTTGCCGTAAACACAGCGTTTCGACACAGACGTCGCCATCTAGAAACATGGGCGTCTAACGATGGCTCCACACGGAAACAGATAGACTTCGTCTGCCTTCGACAGCGGTGAAAATCATCGGCTTTGGGCTGCCGCTCCTTTTGGGGCACGTCTCTACAGTCTGACCATGCCATCGTTGTCTGCACTTTACAACTCCGATTGTGCAGCAAGAAACCTCACCGTCCTACCACACGCTATGCCACCGAAAAGCTAAAAGACCCACGAGTTTTGGAACAATTTCAGGTGGAACTTTCGAACAGATTTCAGGCGCTGTCTGATACCGATGACATCGAAACCCAATGGTCCACTACCAAAAGAGTTATCCAAGATACGGCTTCCTCTGCCTTGTACACTACACCTCTAGACGCCGGAATGATTGGATTTCGCCGGACACTATCGAAATCTGGTGGAGCAGCGAAGACACGCTTTTCCGGCACCACGGCGCAGGGAACTTTCTGCCAGGATAGCGGAGAACATAGCAAAAGACAAGAATACGTATTGGCAAAAACAGGTGGAGGTGATGAATGATGCCACACGCCATGGTGACTCTGGTAAACTGTTCAGAACTATACGCGAAGTATCCGGCAAAAGTGCAAGTATTAGTGAGATACTCCGAGAAGCTGACGGATCCATCATCCGCTGTTTTCAAAGAAGAAATGAGCGCTGGGCAGAACATTTCCACCCTAAACCGGCCCAGTCCCCACCCAGCCCCTTTTCGAGCTCCCATTTGATGGCTTTCTGGACATCTCCTCTGCAGTGCCTACAGAAAACGAGGTCACAAAGGCTATAAGATCCATGAAATCGCCTTCAAGTGCTCCCGGGGAGGATGGCATAAATGCCAGTATGCTGCCACAAAGCCCGGGAGGGCCAGCACTGTGGAGTCAATGACCTGCCTCGTTCAAAAGATCTGGCAGACTGAAGTAATACCATCTGACTGGAAGAAATCTGTTCTGGTGCCACTCTTCAAGAAAGGTAGTAAAACAGAGTGCAAGAATTACAGGGGTATCTCACTTTTAGATGTTGCATACAAGATCGTCGAGGCCGTAATCTTAGATCGAATTCGTAGCGCGGTGGATTTCTGTCACCGTGAGAACCAAGGAGGATTCAGACCGGGCCGCAGCACAGTGGATCAAATCTTTGCCCTGCGCCAAATTATGGAGACTAGGCACGAATATAGGCAACCGCTAGTCGTCGCCTTTGTGGACTTCAAAGCAGCCTTCGATTCTATTGACCGTCCCCGTATGTACGAAATCTTGTCGTACTGCGGATTGCCGGACAAGATTGTATCATTAATACGGCGCATGTACGACCAGAGCCTTAGCGCTGTCCGCGTTGGCACAAACCTGACTGATTTTTTCCCTGTGAACACCGCCCTGCTGTCACCTTTATTATTTAACATCGTGCTGGATGTGGTCCTCCGCAAGGCCCTTGAAGGATCTCCAGGAATAAGAATTTGATGTTGGGGCACCCCTGACGGATCTGGACTATGCTGACGACATCTTCTGTGGCTGAAACCGTAAGCATGATCTGAATCTAATGATCGACAGACTGGACAACTGGACTGCTTCTTCAGTCAGTCTGCTCAACAGCGCAGAAAAGACAAAGGTTGTCCGGTCATGTTCTGCAGA
>JASAND010015160.1:0-71639 GCA_030248195.1 Trissonchulus latispiculum | reverse complement strand
GTGTGTGTGTGTGTGTGTGTGTGTGTGTGTGTGTGTGTGTGTGTGTGTGTGTGTGTGTGTGTGTGTGTGTGTGTGTGTGTGTGTGTGTGTGTGTGTGTGTGTGTGTGTGTGTGTGTGTGAATGTTTGCTTTGCGTGTTTGTATGGATGAGGCAACTCATGTAAACTCCTTTTGTGCGATAACGGTCTTAAAGTTTGCCGGGTGTGATTGACCTTAAGATATTAGGCAGGATAAGGGTTGATCTGATTAGCAGGCACCCAGATATTAGCAATACAGTACGTAGGTATGAATATGGTATGAATGTCGAATAAATGTGCCAACAGTGACCCAGGGTGATTGTTGTTCGAGTATTGTATGAGTGTGATAACAGCGACTAGATATGAGTATGGAAGAGAAGTTCTGAATGTGTATGCTTGATCGCGTTGTGCCCCATGTGAGTTCTCGTAGGATTATGGGCATTGGGAAGCACAGGTAGATAATTGAACTCACGTAGTAAACAGGAAAAGTACATAATCAAGAGTTGAAAACAATCTGACGAAGTGTGCAACGTAATTGAGTGAAATACAAGCGTGAATGAGGCCAGAATACTCATAATAGAGATATAGGTAGACATATGCAAATAAGGTAAGGAGTCTGAGTCTAGGGTCGTGGGGACCCCCGGAATAGACTACTACAACCATGTGATCCTCGATCCGTCTGCATAGGTGTTCTACAATAAAGGAGCGGACGAATCACAAACAAGGACCTTATGCTGGGCGCTGGTCTAATTCGTAGGTTTAGAGTGTCATCTTCAGAATATTTTACGCCTGAGTTCAGAAACTCTCTGTTAAAATACGAAACATAAATTTAGCTATGTTTTATCTTAAACAACATTGTTCTGTCACTGTATGCACTAATTACTTAGAATTGTGTCCCTCTTGCTCCCACTTGTTCTCGCTAATGCGACAACCAAATTCGTTCTATTGGTGTTTTTCTGTAGTACATTGTTATAACACCTCAAGCTTTTTATGTCAGCCTTTTATCACATTAATTAGTTACGTAAGATTAGAAAACAATATGTACTAGACTATCTTCCAATAGCAACAAAACTGACGTTTATGCACAAGTTTTCAGTCTGATGTTGAAATCAGGTTTATGAATCAGTTGTGCAGGAAATGGGTATTTCCTGCAGTTTTGGACCAGAAGTCGTCCTAAACCATTTAAATCTGCATTTATTGCATCCTTTCTGTTCAATAGTCAAATTATGGAAGTAACTGTTAGCTCGATCTAAGAAAAAGGCTCTTGTTCACAATCAGAAGCCCAAAATTGGTTAAATTTAGTATAACGGTTCAAGACGGTGCAGAAGCAGAATATACATTACAGAAGTGTGTTTCAATCACGATTTCCTGCACAACCGTGCAGGATATCGCTCAAAATTTCACATTCTGCATTTAAATTTGAAAGTCAGAAAATAACATCAAATCATTCAAAGTTTTGCTTTGAGCGTGAAAAAGTTTTAGACACTCCAACAATTTCAACATTGCAAGTTCATGTTCAAGATCTGAAAGCCGAAAGAGTGAACAATGGTTGCTGGGTTCGATTCCCGCACCATAATTGTGTAACTAATGGGTTTTAACCCATTTGATTCAGGTGCACGGACAGTCACTGATCAGGAATCGGAGTCGTGTGTAATGTGTGAGTTACCGTTCCATCATTGTTCTATGTCAGAGTTCAGTTATAGATCAGTAATTGGTTGTTGGGACTACTGGCTACTGCAGATTTAGTGGCTTTGCTTTTTATGAGGTTGTAACTAGTGTTTGAGGCTGGCCGGCTTCAGACGGACGGCGGCTGCCCGCCGGCTGACTACTTTTGCTCACCGGCCGGCCGCCGGCTGGGATACAAATCACCAATCAGAAATTTACGGGCTCACCGGCCGCCGGCCGGCCGGCCTCAAACACTAGTTGTAACCTGTAGTACTGAAGCAATTTTGTCTTGGTTGTGAGTAGGATTAACCATTATTCATACATATAGGAGATTCGATGTCTGCGTCTGTGTAACCCGAACAAAATCCCGCCAATTAGTATGTCTTGGGAGCAGCACAGTTAGAAATGGAGACTTCATTGCTATCTCATGAAACAAGCCATGTGTAATGAACTGACTGACCAGGAGACTTCCTTTACTTGTGATGTGATTGATTTGATATGGTTTGTTATTAAACCGTTTTGCCTTACTTTGCTTACTTAGGTCAGATAAGTTCTAGTAACACAGAAGGTCAGCGCGTTTGTCTGGTTAGACAAACTTATGTACCAGATTCCCGAAAGGTGGTTTGCCAAAACCGGGGATCTCTACAGCCAACCTAGTTAGGGGTATTGCTGTGAGTTCGTTTAGTCTGTGATCAACAGCGAACGGCGAGAGGGGTCGACACTCGCTCTATTTGTTCACTGCCGAAATCAAATAGAGGGCCTTGACGCGCAGATCGAAGGCACAACTCAAATCTTCTCTTCTATGAGAGGTTCAGTCAGATCTCTTAATATTGAGATCTGAGGAAACTTACTATGTATGCGGAAGATCACAACCGGATCTGTATGTTGCGGATCCACAGTCTCACCTTGAACACTGCAAACTGTTTAATATGATAATTACAATTACTGGCAGACTGAATAATAATTATAATTGCACGGAATAATAAAGACACTTTATGATAATAATAATAAAAACACGAACTTAGATACAAGTATATTGACAATTATTGGCTACAGTCAATATATGTACCAGAGTTGCCAGACTCTATTGGGTGGATTTTGGATTAATTTAATTCAATTTAACCCAAAAGTTATACCGTTTTCCGCTTGTTCAGCTAAAGGACTAAGCTCTTCTTCAGGTTATTATTAGCTTCCTAACAAGACTCAACTGATCTCAACTTAATCATACCGTGTCCTATATGCTTTATGTGTGTTATGCTGTGAACTCTTTATCTTTCCTTTACAGTACCAAAGAACCAAAGACCAATATTACAATTAATGATAATAATTAAATGATATTAATATAAACAAGGGTGGGCTCGGTCCTTGGGTGAGCTCCCAGTTGCTGTAATATAGTCACGAAGACGCCACAGCCCACTATACAGATAGCTATCGGAGAGGTTCCTGCAGATCAACTCCTTTTCAAGAGGATCAGACAATACAAGGTTAGGAGAAGTGAGGGATATACCGGGAGATAACCGTTTAAAGTTAAACAATTAATTTAAAGTTTAATTTAATTTAAATCTCTCTTCTGTCTCTTCTTCGATAGTAGTTTCTTAAGGTGCTGGTATCGCTTTGTGTAAATTCGACCCTACAAGCTTCAATTCTTCGTGAAAGTGGATGAAACTTTCCAAATACATTATTTTCGTGCTCTTTAACATTCTGGGACTAGTCCCGCATTTTTAGGTTTAAAGATAAGAAAGGTTTGGTTTTTGCCCTTATTCTCTCAGTACATAGTCGCAACACCGGATTAGTTGTTATGGCTAGAAAGAGGGCATCAAAATGAACATTTTTGCTTTTACAACTTTTGAGCTACCTCTAGTGGTTAAGGCAGTATAAGCCAAAAACGATTTTTGGTGTCAAAAATGGCCATTTTTGAAGAAATCAGTTTTTTCAAAATTACTGTCAAATCTTACAGACAATTTCGGCTTATTTATACTCAATCGATACACCGTCCAATTGCGCATTTTATCAATACCTATTCGCTGGAGTTCGTTGCTCTAAGCTAGAGAATTTGCCGAAAAACCATTTTTGCAAAATATTTTGTTTTGAACATTGATTTCTCAAAAACTACCCAATGGATTCGCGTGATTTTCTTCTGAATGAATATTGCGTATTGCGGAGGGACATTTTTCTTGGTTGAGCTAAAACATCTCCAGTTGTGAGAAAACCGAATAGAATGTTGCGAAATTTCGTGTCATCGCGCATTTGCCGGATTTTCTGGAGTACTGAGACTTCTTGAGCCAAATCCAAAAAAAGTCCCTCGGCCCACATGTCCTTCATATCATGGCAGAAGAAGAAATTTTGGCCGATTCTACAGTTTTGAGAAATCGATGTTCAAAATTTTTTGATCTCTATTCAGTCTGTCAGATGTCAGCATGTCGGAAATTTTTTGCTATTTTTTGCCAATTTTGCTTGTTTCGTAAGCTCATATTAATGTACAGATTATAAAGTTTAAACGATGTATAAAGCTCTTTCCAAGTCCCAAAATTGCGAAAGTTATAGCGTTTCGAAAAATCACCACAAAAGCACTGCACAAAGGGATACCAGCACCTTAAGGCCAGGTAGTAACTGAACTTTAAAGCAGAGCAATGGGAGTACCAACCCCCATTTGGCTGGTGAAAGTTAGGGTCATCATTTTCAAGGAATTCGAAAGTAAGGTTAAGGTAAGGTTCGTTGATCAAAATCTGAAGATGAACTTTGGATTCACCGAAAGTTTCCACAATTTACGGTTGGTTTTAAATACCACAAATGACTCTGGCGCCGGTAGAATTTGTCTCTGCCTCAAAGGTTCTGCTATACTCTAAAGTATCATCATCATCTAAAGTATCTCTAAAGTATTATAGTTATCATCTAGAGTACCTACGGTTGTATGATCCAATTATACTGATTCCAATTGTTCTGATTAGGCTGAGCACTTCCGGCTCCCAGCTATATCAATGATCCGACTTCGAGCTAAATTGACCATTAAGGTCAAATAGAGGCGAGATCGACTTCTTCAAGCTTCGCACCTGAATCAAATCGGTTAAAACCCCTTAGTTACTCAATTATGGTGCGGGAATCGAACCCAGCAACCATTATTCACTCTTTCGGCTTTCAGATCTTGAACATGAACTTGCAATGTTGAAATTCTTGGAGTGTTTAAAAAAATTTTCACGCTCAAAGCAAAACTTTGAATGATTCGATGTTATTTTCCGACTTTCGAACTTAAACGTGTAGAATGTGAAATTTTGAGCGATTTCCTGTACTGTCGTGCAGGAAATCGTGATTGAAACACACTTCTGTAACGTACATTCTGCTTTTGTACTGACTAGAACCGTAATACTAAATTTAACAAATTTTGGGCTTCTGATTGTGAACAAGAGCCCTTTTCTTAGATCATGCTGACAGTTACTTCCATAATTTGACTATTGAACAGAAAGGATGCAATAAATGCAGGTTTAAATGGTTTAGGACGATTTCTGGTCCCAAACTGCAGGAAATACCCATTTCCTGCATAACTGATTCATAACCTTGATTTCAACATCAGACTGAAAACTTGTGCATAAACGTAAGTTTTGTTGCTATTGGAAGATAGTCTAGTGCATATTGTTTGCTAATCTTACGTAACTAATTAATGTGATAAAAGGCTGGCATAAAAAGCTTGAGGAGTTATAACAATATTCTACAAAAAACACCAATTTGGTTGTCGCATTAACGAGAACAAGTGGGTGCAAGCGTAATTACTAACGTGATTTCTGCAACATTAGATTTTTTGAGGAAACAATTAGCGCAGAATTTTTACCTTTTGTGATAAAATTCGGACATAAAAAGCTTGAGGAGTTATAACAATATACTACAGAAAAACACCAACTAACGAATTTGGTTGTCGCATTAACGAGAACAGGTGGGTGCAAGTGTAATTACTAATGTGATTTCTGCAACATTAGATTTTTTTGAGGAAACAATTAGCGCAGAACTTTTACCTTTTGTGAAGTTAGCACCGACAGGAAAGATATAAATTATTGGTGCTGCTCTAAGCCTAAGTGATTCTAATGTTCAATTTTGACAAACACTCTATGATTTTCGGTTATTAGTGTCTAAAAGTCTAAGTTACTTAGCTAATGGTTGAGTTCAGCTATATTGGGTTAAGTTGGTCAGTTGGGTTGGGGATTCTCTTCGAGAGTAGTGGTGTAATAAGTTCGGGGCAATTTATGGTAAGATTTGGTGGGCTAAGTTGTTTCGGTGCCTGTTCGAAATTATTGTCAAGTTGTTTAGTTGAGGTTGTTTGGAGGTCTGTGTTTTGATGGTTTTTGTCAGTTTATGAGCGTGCATAAAAATTACCAGTAAATTCGTTGTAATTATTTATTCGTTGAAGTTGGTCAGGATCTCATAACTCTCCGATATCACACACCACCGGTATTTCACCTGTAATCTAGGACTTAATCTAACTAGTCCAAAAGGAAGATAACAGCATTTTACTATATCTCGTAGAGTCAAACTTCACACTTTTGTGATAAAAGGCTGACATAAAAAGCTTGAGGAGTTATAACAATATACTACAGAAAACACCAGCTTGAACGAATTTGGTTGCCGCATTAACGAGAACAAGTGGGTGCAAGCGTAATTACTAACGTGATTTCTGCAACATTAGATTTTTTGAGGAAACAATTAGCGCAGAACTTTTACCTTTTGTGATAAAAGGCTGACATAAAAGCTGGAGGAGTTATAACAATGTACTACGGAAAAACACCAACTTGAACGATTTTGGTTGTCGCATTAACGAGAACAGGTGGGTGCAAGTGTAATTACTAACGTGATTTCTGCAACATTAGATTTTTTGAGGAAACAATTAGCGCAGAACTTTTACCTTTTGTGATAAAAGGCTGACATAAAAAGCTGGAGGAGTTATAACAATATACTACGGAAAAACACCAACTTGAACGATTTTGGTTGTCGCTTTAACGACAACAGGTAGGTGCAAGTGTAATTACTAACGTGATTTCTGCAACATTAGATTTTTTGAGGAAGCAATTAGCGCAGAACTTTTACCTTTTGTGATAAAAGAGAAAGAAGAAATATAAAAGCTATAAAAGGCTGACATAAAAAGCTTGAGGAGTTATAACAATATACTACAGAGAAACATCAACTTCAACGAATTTGGTTGTCGCATTGACGAGAACAAGTGGGTGCAAGCGGGACACAATTCTAACTAATTAGTACATATAGTGACAGGACAATGTTGCTTAAGATAAAACATAGCTAAATTTGTGCTTCGCATTTTAACAGAGAGTTTCTGAACTCAGGCGTGAAACATTGTGAAGATGACACTCTAAATCTATTAGTTAGACCAGCACAAGGTCCCTGTTTGTGATTCGTCCGCTCCTTTATTGTAGGACTACCTATGCGGACGGATCGAGGATATCTCTATTATGCGTATTCTGGCTTCATTCACGCCTATATGTCACTCAATCACACTTGTACACTTCGTCAGATTGTTTTCAACTCTTGATTATGTAATTTTCCTGCTAACTACCTGAGTTCAATCATCTACCTGTGCTTCACAATGCCCATAATCCCACGGGAACTCACATGGGGCACAACGCCATCAAACATACACATTCAGAACTTCTGTTCCATGCTCATATCTAGTCGTTGTTATCACACTCCTACAATACTTGTGCAACACTCACACTGGGCCACTGTCGGCACATTTACACAACATGCACACTGTGCCACTTCAGGCATACTTATACAACATTTATGCAACATTCATACCTACGTACTGTATTGCTAATATCTGGGTGCCTGCTAATCAAATCAACCCTCATCCTGCCTAATATCTTAAGGTCAAACACACCCGGCAACCCTCAAGACCCTTATCGTACAAAAGGAGTTATATGAGTTGCCTCATTCATACAAACACGCAAAACAAACATTCACACCCACACTTTCACGCACTCTGATTTAGCTAATACATCTTAATTCCTAAGGCAAACATAATTATTAAACTGATTCCAATTACCAATTACATTAACTAGTCCTAACTACAAATTTATTTCCCTCCTAAAATTCTAGGTACTGTCCCTAACTACTGATTTTATGCACATTTTGGTAAATTTTCTGTGAAAGTGCTGTTCTACCAACTTTGGAAAGTTTGAAGTTTGATAACTCGAATTTTGGAAAACTTCACGTTTTCCTTGCTTAAAAGAAAATTTGACTAAATCTTTGCAAGAGCCGGAGTGAATAATAATTGCTAAGCAATTATTATTGAGGAAGCCGGCCATTCCTCCTCAAAACTCTGAATTATTAATCAATGCGATACTGATATGAAAAATTGATAACTCATAGTTTTAGAATTGGTTTAAAACAGCCTATGTTATTTTTTAACACCTAATAATTTCAAAGCCGACCTAACGCTGAAATAAATACAACTACATGAACAATAATTTTCAGGTCTTGAGCGCCTTAATTAGAGAACATGGCCGGCAACACCTAGGTGCTCGCTGTGGGGTGAAAAGATCCCTATGAACTAGCTTAATATAAATCAGGGTCGTAATTAAGGAGCCCTCTATCTCAGGCTCAGGGGTGGGTACCTGCTCAAAATCCCGTTATTTTGCAAAACACCATGGCCACGAGGGCCCTCTTCACAATAAAAAATTGGCCTCCAGGGCCGTGGCTTGGCTTGACAGAAACATGGCCCATGGGCCGTACAAAAACTAAAAGTGGCCCGAAGGCCAAATATCAAATATAAAAAATAGGCCCGAAGGCCGGCAATATAAAATCCCTAATTTTTTTGTCCTAAACAGTGGAATCGAGCCGGATATAATACATCCATAGGCTCCTCAATTGTGTGTGTTCGCGGTGGTTAAAACTCAATACCTTTTCTGACCCGAGGGCCAAAAAAGTCCTTACGTTTCTTTCTTAAAATTTGTAGAGAGCACGCAGTCCTAGGTGCTGCAAACCACAGCCCACTATAAGGACGCGCGCTCGCAGAATAGAATTTGGCCGACCGCTCTTGGTCGGCCCTCAGCGAACACTGAGTGAGTCTCAAAATTTTGGGACTGGGCTGACAGCTCTCTGACAGCCCAGTGACAGCACGATTTTGGCGGTGAGGCTTTGACTTTAAGGCAAAGCTTCTAGAAGGTTCTAGAAGTTTCCAGAAGCTTGCCACCTTTAACATTAGGGGATCCAGGATCTTTTTGAGCCTGGTGGTCAGCCAGGGGAAGATTAACGATAATGGCGAAATATTGCCCCCAGCTGACCACTTTTCTGATTAATTTCCGGGTCCGAAACTTTCTGAAATTTTATAAAATTTTGGTTAACATGTAAACGTAACCAAAAGGGGAAGTTTCGTACCTAAATTTCGACTTTCTTCGATCAGACTGAAATGGGGCTCAAAAATCAGACCAGTCCCGGCCTATTACGGGAAAATATTTTTAAGTGCCAATTTTGGGCACAATTTATACGTCTCCTTATGATTTTCTAATTTTCTTTGGCTTCTCTTGTCCTGTGCCCCTACTTTGAATTTTCAGGTAAATAATTGGCCACAAACAAGAGAAGCCAACATAGCAACCTTAGCGGTAATTGCTCCCTATTGCTGGAAACTCGGTGTCTTCACTTGACTGAGGAAGAAGGGAGCAATTTCCTAAGAAATGTGCATAAAAATTCCTACGTAATTTTCTACCTAACGAAAGTTACTTATTATAGTTCTACGTAAGTTTTACCTATTTCTTCTAATTTTTATCAATTTTGAGTTATTACGGAGGATTCAAAACCCCCTCCGAACCAAGCTAAGTACACAAAGGAGTGTACTAACTTTCTTTGTCGGAGAGGCAATTCTCTTCTGGCCTCTTGGCCAGGCTTAGAGTTCATGTGAGGACAAGCCTCACGTGAAAGGGATGAATGAGTGTAGTAGTATTCCCACTACTACACAGTCTGGGAAGCAGACGACTTCCCAGGCAATGAAAAAGGGAGTTCCCAAAATTTAACACAAAGGTGGAAAGGGTCCAAATTTTGAGGCACACCTTTTAAAGAGGTAAGATTACGAAATTAAAAGTAATCTTACTAAAAACATTTTCATTCATAACTTGTTCATTTTTGGGAGTTAGAAATTGGGGTTTGGATTTTTGGAGTCAGGATAAAATTGCCTTTCCAATGAGCCTAACTTACATTTTCGACAAAATTTACTAAGATTACCTAATTAAACCCTAATTAACATTAATTAACACTTAGAAACACCAGCTAATCAAAACATAACCATTTATGTCAAAATAAAAACATACGTAACTATTTTAAGCCTAACTGGGTGACTATCTTCCAATATATGGCATTCTCTTGCCTTACTTTAAAAGAATTTCGGAAATAAAATAGATTCGTACAACTTCTTCTGATGTTACAAACTTGTAATAATTGATAGAGACCTTTTGTCTAATTATTTAGGTGGGCAGTATGGATGAAAAGGTCCCATCCCGGACCATTCTAGAACGCAGAAGAATGCCCACTTTTCAGTTATGATTTCTAACTCGTTCTAATCTTTTATTTCTTTGATTTCTCGGTTGATCTTGCGCTTGCGTATTGTTATTCTTCACCTTGAGGTGTGCAACAAGCCTAAATCTTCATATTAAAATGTCATCAAGCCTAATCCTAACATTAATATTAACTGTTGGGGTTCTAAGGGGACCATAATTGGATAATTTCGGTCTGGCAACTCTGATATTTCTCATCAAATATGGAATATCTGTACAATTAACAGCTTGGACATTCAAGAGGAATAAACATGACAGAATATAGAAACATGGGATCATTGGCCACATTGAATTCTTACTGGCTCTTTCATACCAATAACCAAATAATCAATTTTAACCAATTTTGATCATTTAATGAAAGTCATTTCATTACACATGCCCACCGAACAGCTGAGGCTCAATTGCGGAATTATGCCCGTTTTAGGGGCCTGCTTGTTAAACTTGGCCAATTAGCTAAAATTCGGAATGAGTGTGTTTTTGACCACGCTGGGTTCAAATATTGTAAAATTTTCGATTTCTTGAATTTAGAATTTTTATTTCATAAAGGGGAACCTAGGAAAACCGAAAATGGTATTCCTTCAGTTTTGCTAAGAACTTGAATATAGGGGTTTTCTAAATCGTATAACAAGTATCTGAAATCCGTTATTCTAGTCAATATATATATAAGCTACAACCTAAGCGCGTATCAAACTAACAAAGATTTGACTTAAAACGGACTTCAGATAAGAGTTTTGCTAACCAGATAACAACAGTCAAGATTTTAGCAAACTCGGAGACAAAAAATTTGGTCTCACCCCCCTTGATCGAAATACGAATTGAAAATAATGAATTTTGCAAAATTTGCGGTATTTGAACTCAGCGTGGCCGAAAACACATCCGCACTAAGTTTTAGCGCGGTTAGTCTTCTTTGTGAATCGAAAAACGTCTCATTCCGCGAAACCGAAAAACTTTGTCAAACAACAGAACAGAATCATTATAACAGATTATGTTATTATCATTATAACGGAAAAGCCGCTCAAGTTCAATCCTGTGTAGAATATGAAAATATTCAGTAAATTAATTTTGATTGCAATAAAGATTAAAGGTTCGAGTGGAGTGTGTAATATGTCTGATCGTTCCCTACCTAATCGCTAGCCTAATTAAAATAAACGACACGCCCTAAATTTCTACGGGTTTACTTTCACGACAAAATACCAAAATGCAACCAGTTTCAAAACAAACAAGATTTCAAATTTAACATATTCTTATGTCACCCGACTTAAACAATATAAAAGAATTTAGGCAAGCACCAGATAGGAATTATAGAATTACAAAACAAATAACAAACCGTAAACAAGTTCCTGACAGGTATATGGGTGTACCCCCAAAATAATCCCCCCAACTGTAGTGCAGACCAAACCAAGAGACGTAATCAGAACAATGGCGCCCAAGACTGCCGGTTGTCACGAAGTTTGAACTTAGACTGACTGAAATTGTAATCAAAATGGAGGCGAAAAAGAATTAGCTTACATAGCTAATTGTACACGTTGGACCGTACACAGCAGTCAAATTTAGATTGATTTTGCATAAAGTTAGCACTCACTTTTGAATAATTTAGGGTGAAATCAAGGAAATATTCTACACCTGGACAAGACCGCGAAGCGTTCTCGAGACCTGAATAGCTTCGAAGAAAGGGGGAAGAAAATGTTATGTTAGTTTACTAATGAAAGTTATAATGACTGAACCTAACACAGATGAAACAAAAATTTCATCTTGAAGTCAACGTTGATTTGGTCTGCTTGGTGTAAAGATTTGGCTCTGCCGGGAATCGAACCACGGATTTTCCGGACGGCAGTCAGTCTTGCAACCACAACACACCACGGAGCCAGAAGAGAAGAGCACATAACCTGTATACAATTGGTGCATCTGTACATTAGGATAAGCCACAAACTGTGGAATTCAATAGCGTTGATTGATTTTAGGAGTGACTCAATCTGTAGATGAGATTTACCAGCTCATCCAAAAGTCATATCTTATATTTTAAGCGTTTGTTGTTTTCGACTCCAAAAGGAGTTTGACAAAACGGATACGACGTCTTTACGTCTTGACGTTTAAAAGGAGGACGAGTGAAGACAACCGATCAATCAAGTCAGAAAACTAAAGTCTACCTGGAACAGGTGAACAGAAGGCACACTTACATTAATTGTGGTTTTGGAAGTAAAACTAAACGGTTAACGTTGGGATAATTCTGGAATTTCAGCCCAATGTGTGACAACGGAACAAAGGCAGATCGATATCACTGTATCAATGAAATCAATTCAAGTGCCGTGCTGGCTAACACTCAGGTGGATGCTTACTGGATATACATTACAACGTCGCAAAATGCACACGTTCCTTTGACACTAATTGGAGTGTCATTTAATCTACTTCTAGCAGCCCTCTTTGGCTACGAAAAGGGTTTCCAACGCTGCCCTTTTCAAATGAAGAAAGCCCGCCAGTGGCTGGTTTTCAATGGCTGCATCACAAACTTGTTTGGAAGTCTCACGGGTCTATTGTCCACAAAAGTTTACTCAAACGCGCGGCCTAAAGAAACATTTACCGTCTACAATAATCTATCGTGTACTCTGTGGTTTCTATCTACAGCTGCGCCAGGAATCGGCTTTTTAACCCTGGTAACCTTTCAATTCTTTGCCGTTTATAAGCCCGTGTTTTACCTGACCAGAGCCTCAAAGATGATCGCGGTAAAATTCGGCATACTGATCGGCTGGACCCTGCTTCTTGTTCTAACCCTGATTTTCGGCTATGATACTTGGAATGAAGACGATTCCTTAGAAATATCCAAATATTTGCGCATTTCTGCTGATTTGATCAGCTTGGTGTTGCGTATCATAGCCATTCTAATTCCTGCCGCAGTCACCCTCATTCTTTTCTTGTTAACTCTTTCCAAGTTAGGTAAAATCAGTCGATGCAGCAGAAAGCTGATTCACAGGCGGCAACTCACCTTTGCAGCAATTTTGTCTCTTCACGTTTTCTGCTACTCTTGTGCTGCTTCCTTTATGACTTGCTGTGAAGCGTTGTATGCATTTCAGGCACGCAGTCTCAGAGAAATGCTCAAATCTGACCAGGAAGAAAGGTGTGAAGTGATATTGGTTAAAATGGAGGAACACACTTTCAGTCTACGACTACTGGCGTGGTATCTTTTGGCTACGGACGTCTGGTTGGCAAGACTATGCATCGATCCTATTTTAATTTCGCTTAGCGATGTAGGGTTCCGGCGATTTTTGTGGAATTTATGTTTTTTATACGGGGCAAGGACCAGTAAGAGGATAGACAGAACATTTCGTAAATGTGGAAATTACTCACTGCAGGTTGGTTCTTACTCACATCAATCACGTAGTGAAAATAGACTTCAACTTCAGCTGAAGACATTGCTGCCAGAACGGGCAGCGTCAGTGTAAATTTTTACGGTCTGAACTTCACTTCACTTGTGTTGTGTACTGCCTAATGTAAGCGCTGAGGCGGTTGGGTGGGTTATGTATGTCAGTTCCGTTTTTAGCAGCTTCATCTTGTTTTATTAAATTAAATTAAATTAAATTATCAGATTAAATGTATTTATGATTAAAATTTGAAGAGCAACAGATGGTAAAAGAGTTTGACTGAAGAAGACAACCTGTCAACTGGTATCAGCGTTTGGTGTCATCTCCACTGAACAAAGGCCGTTTTACCGAACGGACTGCTCCAGTTTTCAGCTGGTTTCAAATACCAAAGCCTCTGATAAAATGGAGGAAGTCGTAACCATAGATTAACACGGGGGTACGGGGAGGGGGTACAACCCCTCCCCCAGCCCGAAGTCCGGACAAGGTAGACGTCCTGCTGCCGTTAGGGACAAGGGAAAAATGTGGCCAAGGGGAGTGGAAATGACCGAGAAAATAGGATTTAGCACTGAAATTCCCAAAAATCTCCGGCTTCTAAGTTTTTTACTGAAAACTTTTAGTTTTGCAAGAAAATCGATCAAAATTTGAAGTTTTTCTAAAAATTGATATTTTGTTGGAAATTATGAAATTTTGCGAATTTATGTTACTGTTAATGTTAATTTCTGCTTATGGCACAAGCCCACTGGAAAAGTTGGGTGTAAGGTACAAGCCCCTAAAACTTCTCTTTGGACAAGCCCCCCCCATCCCAAAGCTCCAACCCTATGTTAATGTGTGGTCATAAACCCAGTTCAGTCCCAAAATCAGCATTTTATATTCATTGCATAGTGTTGTATTTATCAAGGCTAAGGCTGCGGGACGCTTTCCTTGCACTGGACTCGCTTCAATGACATTATAGGTCCACTGGTTGAATAGGGTTTCCCTCCGGTCCCAGATGGACTGACTTTGAGCCACCGTCCGAACACCAGCTGTTGCATCTCTGAACCAAATCCCAGCAACAGGAAGGGATTTATGGAGGAATGAATCGTGAACACTGTTGTGAGAACGATTTCCATTGAAGACACTTCAGCGTATTTGCCGAAAAATTCCACAACCCAGAAACAGACGCTGAACATGGTATAGAAAAAATAGATTGACAGAAATTGAAACAGCAGTTTGCGTTCCTTTTTTGACTGCGAATTATTTCCGCTGGCCACTCGTTGGCTGACCTGGCGCACTCGCCAAAAGATGGCCAAATTCAGCAGGAGAGAGGTAGTGGTGAAAGCGGCGTCTTCAATTTGAAGAGTTCTCACCGTGTTAAGGCCACAGGATCCATTCCTGTAGCTCAGGGTATAGGTTAATCCTGGAACATTAAGTAAGCTGGTACAGGAGTAACAGGCAATGGTAATTCCCAGGTCTAAGGCATAACTTAGGATAAGGATCAATATTATTCGGTTTCTTGTAAAGTAAGCTTCGTATGTATTGGGATAACAGACAGCCATTAGTCTATTGAGAGCAATAAAGGGTATATGAGTTGAAGAAGCGTTGTTGAACCATTCCCAAAGAAATCCCCAGAAAACAATATAGGGTAATGGCAAATTCAGTTGACCCCAATAAATTGATGGGGTAAGCAGGGTAAAATGAATAACTAGGCACATTATGTCCGCAAGACCCATGCTAACAATTAATGCAAAGAAGCTGCTGTTAAATTTCGATTTCCTGTGATAGGCTATCACTAGCATTACCAGGATGTAACAAATAAGACTAATGAAAGCATAAATGTCAACAATCAGAAACCACACCAACACCTGGGTACTGCGATCTGACAGCGGAATACTTGCATTGGACAGGACAGAAGCCATGTTAAGCTCTAAATATGACAGTTGATAATAAATTCTATCCTCTGAAGATGACTAATGTAACTTTCCAGTTTGAGGGAAATTTTTTAACCCGATTAACCCTCAAGTCGAGCTAAATTGAACTGTTTAACTGTTTTAACCCTTTGCGCGAACAGCGATCGCGTAAACCTTTTTAGGAACAAACGCAGCTTTTTTGCTTCGACGATTTCTTATGAGCACAAGTTGGAAAAATTTAAGATTGTTTCGACAAATGGGTGGAATTAATACAAGTAGAAACGCATTTCATTATCCAACGTGAGTTACAAGAATGTTGGAGTTAGAGGTGATTAGAGTGGATAGAAGCCTTAAAACTGTTATAATGTGAGTAGTTAGTCTAACAGAAGAAAAGACAGTCACACATCTTAGCTTAAGCGAATAAGCCAGAATCACGAAATCTCTTCCAAACAGTCTCGTGATACACACCTGTTTTACGAACTGTTTTCCATTACTTCCAGCACGAGCTCAATTTCCTGCTGTCGAATTTAGAAACCTAATAAAGTATTTTAATTCTCAGTAAAGATTGCAAGAAGGCTCGTGGATGAGTGTTTATATGTCTGATATCTACTACGCTTGATCGCTAACCAACCAATAAAAGATGACACAGCCCTATCTAAATTTGTCACAGATTTACTTTACAAGAAAAATACAAAAACTGAACCGAAATCCAAAAACATATGAAACTTTCACAAAAGTACAGAATATTTTCTTTCAAGTTGACAAAACCAAAATTGAAACAAGCACCTTTATAAACAAAACTCAAAATAGGGAGAACAAACCAAAACCCCAGAAGGGAACACCCCAAGTTATTTCCCCAAAGTTGCCCGTAGGCTCACAAACCTGACATAAGGGTTGGCAGAGAGAAAAGCGGGTGACTCCCAAGAATTCGGCATAACGACTGACTGTACATTGCGCCCAAATTTGGAGCGAAAAAAGAATTAGCTATGTCCGGCGTTGGACCGTACACAAGAGTACAATTAAGATTGATTTTTCATAAAGTTAGCGCCCACTTTTGAATATTTTAAGGTAAAATCAAGGAAATATTTGTTGTGTTGAGAAACACATGAAGTGCAGAAAACTTAAAAAAGTTAAAGACTTTTGGAATTCCGTTCCTCTGTTGTTGTGTAAACGTACTGAAGTATAGTCGTGGTTTTTCTTGACACCACGTTTCTGTTCCCACTACACAACATATATTTTGGCGACGAGGGCACATGGATCAATTGCTATCCGGCCCACCTTCGTTTCTTTCTGCCCCCGGGCAACCTCCAGTCCCCTGGAAAGACTGGAAACTTTTATTCATGAACTATCTAGTTGCTTGTGGTGCACAAGCCAATCCAATTGCTTTCCCTGAATCCAGAAAGATTGCCTTACTGCTTCATTTTCTGGGAGTGGAAGGACAGCGAATTTACCATACGCTGCCACCCCCAGAACCCCCTCCCATTCAGGCTGAAGTTCAACTGGATCAGGTTCCCAAGTCTGTACCGAACACTTTGAACCAAAAACTAATGTCATTACCGCAAGATTCCGATTTAAATCCAGAGGTCAAATTCCTAATGAAATCATTGAACGTTGGTATTCTGAACTGCGCAGTTTGGTAAAAAACTGCAACTACGGGCATAAAATTCACCGGAGATTGGATTATATTGTTCAGGCTGACGACGCCTGCGACCAGAACGTCTGGGAGGGGCAGCATGATCACCAGCCAAATTTTCCTCAAGAGCAGTTATCATATTCTCCCTTGCTGCAGGGATGCCACCAAGATCCATAGCATTCCACGAATCTTCGGCTTCCGACGTTCCTTTGTGCAGAGATATTTGATCTGCGTCCGGAGGAAACGTGCGACTTAATTTCCGTTGATTCCACAATATTCTACAGATTACTCCCTCTTTTGAAACGTGCGCCCTCGCCGCGGCCTCCAGGCACATAGGTTAGTATTAAAATTGCGTTAGCCTACGTACCGTAGCTACTAGTATAGATAAAATGCGTTTTAGAAAAATGGGAAAAATGATAAAATGTTTCCTCGGTTCACTTTGGACACCGGGAATTACTCGACCCCATGTTTTATACATTTTCGGGTTTTGCCGAGACACGGGTAAAACTACGCCGGAACATACCGCGGGTACATTCAACATATATATTACGGACTTTGCCGACACATAAACACAAAGAAAATTGCGACAAACCCTTCAGCCGCGACCAGAGTGCACATTACAAAACAGGAAATAATCCGAAAATACGAAATTACAATAGAGAAATAGTATAATTATCAAAAGTGAGTGCCAACGAAAGGGCTCGAAAAGTAGAAAGGAAGCAAAATGTGTATTTACTGTAACCATAGGGAAACTATATAAAAGAAGGACGAATAGTAAGGGGGAAGGCAGAGGGCACAGGGAGAGGCCAATTTTAAATGCTCCAAAGGAGCGAGATAGAGCAAAAAGGAGAGTATTTCAACTCAAAAAGGGGTCTCTCCTTGAGCGCCTGCCTGCCCAAACATACAAAAAATATAATAGAATCTTTAATAAATGCCACAGAATTATAAAGCACAAAATAAAGTAAAATTGGCATAGATGCTCGGATACTAGACATGGCAAAAATAAGCCAAAGATAATGGCAGTACAGTTTACTTTTGGAATAAAAGTAAACCCGTGACAATTTTCAGGAAAGAAAAGTGAAACAAACACCATGTTAAAAAAACAAAAGAATCCGAAAAGATTAAGAAAATAAGATAACATACAGCAAAGATAGAACAGCCAAGCTGAGCTAGAGGGAACCACCCACCCGGAAATAGAATCTCGGAAAAATAGAAACAGGAAAGCGAAATGTAGAAGGTAATCTAAGAAGATTTACCCCCGGAGAAGAAACCCCAACAATGACCAAAAGACCCCACCCAACCAAGGTTAACGCTAAGTCTGTAGAGAACATATAAAAAATAGATAGTGAAACAACAGTTAAGAAAAGAGGGAAGGGGAGGGGGACGGACGAGCTAAGGGGACGCACAACCGGGTTCACAACAATCATCACAAAAATTGACTTAAATAGTTCAAAATAGTCCTAGGTGGCTCCAGGCTGCGGGAAAAGATTTTCGGTTCCGAATCACCTTGGGAAAAATCCCAGACCAACCACCGGACCAGAACCTCCGGACCACTGGGCGGATGCCCCTCGGCATCGAGCGCCCGCTCAACCAAGCCAACACCGCCAGCCTTCCGAACACCAAACACCAAACCAGGCCCGTCCAAGCACCAGATGGAATCATAGGGGCCGACCCGTATCACACATGGGAAAAAATACAGTAGCAAACAGGTAAAACAGTACAACAGGGGAACACTCGCCGTCGAAAGGGACAGGGGGGAGAGAGGGGGGACAGTAAGTAAAATACAGAACAAACAAAAACAAAAATGGAATAAAGTACGGCATATGAATAAGCATGTAGGCATGATGCTTAACAATAGTAAACAAAAATAATTGGGCAAAAGCCCGCAGTACATATATATGAGGCCCGATTAATTTTGAGTGGGTAGGCAGAAACCGGCGG
Organism: Trissonchulus latispiculum; assembly: GCA_030248195.1. Classification (NCBI taxonomy): domain Eukaryota; kingdom Metazoa; phylum Nematoda; class Enoplea; order Enoplida; family Ironidae; genus Trissonchulus; species Trissonchulus latispiculum. The sequence goes on along the minus strand of JASAND010015160.1, from coordinate 52,596 downwards.
AACCGTTATCTCCCCTACGGGGGAAACGCAGGCACCAGAGGAGACGCCAAATCAGAAAAAAACGGAAAATAGTACTTGGGAATCAAGAATGCCGGTCCGGGGTTGACCGCCCACCGTTACCTCCCCTACGGGGGAAGCGCAGGCGGCGAGCAACCACGGACCCGCCGAGGTACGGCACGATGTTATGAATACCCCAGTACTATTGCCTATACGGTTAAAAATTAATATGATAAAATATAAGAAAAACAAAATACCCACCCGTGTATAATGTCAAAAACCTGAGATTTCAAAATTTAGAAAATAAATGCAGATAGAAAGGATAATCGAATTTATACAATTCTTATATGAAATAAAGCAGAATTTATCGTAAGGAATAATAGAAAAGCGCGAATTTATCATAAGGATAAAAGAATTTATTTAATCAAGAAATGCACTAAGAAGACTATAAGCGGTGCTACAGAAAGTTAGTGTGAAAATTTACGCATGCAAGTGAAACGAATTTTAAAGTCACAAAACCACCACACGGGCCAACATAAACAGAGACATACCCACCCCGCCACATTAAAGGTTACTGACGAGCCAACAACATTTTTGCCTCCCGCAGGCGACGGTCACACTCCCGGACATTTCTTGGGAAAGGGTAGGGAAAAGCTCACGGCGCACCATCATACAAATTTTGCCAATCCAATTTTTCCCTGGTGGATCGCGAAGTCGCCGGTTTCATTCTCTCGGAGACAAGTTCTTGAGAACTGAGGCGTCAATGCCGCAGCCCCAAAAGGTGTCTGTATCGACAGCCTCGGCCAGATAGGCAACACCAGTGTCGTGGAGCCAGCGGCGAGATTCAGGCACTGATGCGGCTTTCGCACGAATCACGTCTAACATGATTAGAGCGCGAATTAGGTGGCCTCTGCCTGACTTCGCGTGCCACAAAGTTCTCAAGGGTAAGTCTCTTGGGACCCATTGACTCACAAACTCTTCAGCCGTGTACTTGGCCTGAAAAGGGCAACCTAAGCTAGCCGTGAAGCGAGCAGCTTCAGGCAGCGCGAACCAGTCATCGAATTTGCGAAAATTATAAAGCGGTTCAGATGTATCAAATTCGTGTTGTCCCCATTTGATGTAGGGTAGGGCGGATGATTTTGACTCTGGATCGGTCCGGCCCGGCCTCATGTTAGAAGCAATGCATCCAGGCCCTTTGAAATAAAAGACTTGTTCAACAAAAGGAGCGTTTTCAACAGTGTTCAAAGGATGGGCCCACACAGCATCGACCAAATTTTGAACAAAATTTTCCATATTTTCGGAGATACGCTCAATATGGTCAATAAATTTGATAGGTGGACTTCTTGCCATGAGGTAGGCCGGGTAGATATAGAGATACGGAAAATGTGTGCCGAAGCCGCCGCTATAGCTGCCCACTGATGAGGTCCGCGGCCCACTAGGCGAAAGGAGTCAAATTCAAGCACGTCGCCCCGGAAAATAGGTGGAACATCAATGGTGACGGTGCACAGTTGCAAATCAAAAGAATAATAGGGAGCACCATCCAGAGTGGTATGCTGTGTATTTTCTACAGAAATTGCAATATTAATTTGAGGAAAAACTTCTTTGAGCTGTGTTGTGAAACTGTCAAAACGGCATGAGAAACAGCAAAAGGCATATTTTCACGAGTAAAAACTCGGTACCAGAAATTGTGAATTGCAACAAAATAAGGATTTAAACTTGAACCGTTAGTTTTAGAACGAAGATCTGGGAGATAAGCAATCTGCCAGTACGGTTCAGCGTAATTTCTAAAAGGGACGACGTGATCGTAATGATTTATCATGTAGTGGACCGCGGGCCAGAAAGGAGGGTCAACCTCCTGAGGACCTGTGAATTTGCGCACACAGAATGGCATGTCTGGATTAGCGCTTGTGTATTCTGGGGGACACTGTCGCATCTGATGTAGTTCTGCAGGAATTTGAGTGTAGCCCCGCGCGCGAACGATTTGAGTGACTTTAAAAGGCCCAGCTGGCGGTTCAGTGATGTACTCAGGCGAATAATCTACCACAACCGTAGGCGTAGAGTCTGCCTGCGGGGTATCCGGCGTAAGGCCAGCAGTGTTTAAAACCAATTTGCTAGAATGGAGAAAATGAGAGCTAGGCCAGACAATGTCGATCTTGCGGTGGGCTGACGCGTTCTGCAAAGAAAATGGAGTTATACGAATTGGCAGACGCAGTGAAGGCAAATGCTGTCTAGGTTGGGCCACGCGAAATGATGCTTCGCGAATTGGATGCTGAGCCGGCGGCTCAATTGGATCAGGTCGACTAGAAGGTCCAGGTTGATCCTGTACCCCCAGAATTTGTTCGGCAGGCAAAGAAATAGAAACCTGACTAGAAGACTTTTCTGCCGAATTTGGGCCAGTCCCTGGTTGCAGGTTCCGAGTAGGCGCTTCCGACTGTTCGGGATAGAGGACTTTGAACAAATTTGAAATATGCAGAACTTTCGTTTTAGTAATTGCATGAACGAAAGCGAAAGGTTTCCAAGGGGGAGGAATCCCCAATTTGTCCGTAATAATTTGTAAATCAACCCCCAAATTCTGGAGGGCAGCGAGCTGAGCCGGCGAAGCGACGTCAGGCAAACGCTGGAAGAAATCTTGTACCAAATGACGAAGAGTTTCCTGAACCCCAAAAGTTTGCATAGAAAAGTCAAAAGCAGGAGCAGCACCCATAGGGCCGCTAGACTGTGTAGAGGCTGCTGGGAGGGGGAATCCCGTAGTCGGGGCCTGCGACGCTGGAGTAGGGAGAAGTGGAGGTCGGGGGGGCGTTGCCAAAGAAGCTAAATACTGAACTAGGGAAGGTGGGGTCTGAGGGAGGGGAGAAGGAAATTTTGCTCGAATAGAGAGTAAAGAAGGGATGCGCGCAGGAGACAAATTTGGAAGAGTTTCTGTAGGAACCGAAGGTCCCCTGTCAAGAAGATAGCCGCCTGTAACTCCAGAAAAATTTAAAGCTGACGCGCCTTGCTGTGGTCTGTGGAAAAGAGACTCTTGACTAGCCGCCCTGCTTAATGCTGAAGCAGAATAGAAAGGTTGAGGCACATAAATTTCGCCAGAGGACGTGCAAACCACAGTTTTTCTCAATTTGGTAGTTTTCTGCTGGCTTGGAGGTGATTCCGAGCGCATCCACGAGGGCACGGACGAGCTTTCAGAGGACTGGCCTAAGGCCGAAGCCGCGCTAGCAGAACGAGACTGGCGAGGTAGAAGTTGTTGGGAAAATAGAGAGGGAAGAGGAATACGGATACGCTCCGGAGACGGCGTCGAGCCGTGTACAACAGCACCGGGCAGGTCGTCCATTTGGATCACGAGGCCAGTGCGTGGCGGACCAGAGCGAGTCCTCGAACGCGAGGGTCGCCCCGAATCCGAAGGCCCAGAACCCGACACCAAAGAAGACACTGCCTGGTTGGCCCCCTGTTCATCAATAACAAGGCGGCGAGGAGTTGACGAGACGGATCAGATAGGAGACCGCATCCGATGACGCACCGCCAAACAAATTTGACTCGTCCGGAGCGTAGTCGACCGGTAAATCCTCCGGATCCTCCTGAGCCTCCACCGCCTGCTCATCCTGCTGCGCCTGAAGAGCCGCAGCAGCGCGTTTCGCTGCCCCCGAAACCTTCTCCGGTTTTGAAGTTTGGACCGGCGGGTTGACCTGATCAGCCACACAAGTGAAGATTTCCTTCGTTCTTGTGACCACGTCTGGGATGCGAGGATTCAGTTCATTGGGCTTGGTCAGATCAGGTTTGACTGCAGCAGTAACTGCTTTTATGCGACTTCTGTCCGTACGAGCCTCAGTTTTAGCAAAACAATTGGTGTCCAAAAATGCCTGCTGTAGCGCTTATACCAGAGCTGGTGGCAACTTAAATCGAGAAGATAGCCACGGAAGGCCTCAGGTCCCATTGTACCCATGAAACCGCAACCTAAGAGAGAGAAAGCAAGAGGGGGTTCAGCTTTTCATTCAGGGCCGAAAGTAAAAAATTGGCACAGCCGAGGGTCGAACAACGGCCCCTCTGCTCCGGAGTCAGATATACTAACCCGCGACACCACAGGGCCACCAGCTGATCTCCCAGATCAGGCTTATCAGCCTTTCCTATGTCGGTTTAAATTACACTATGGCTTAATGAAAACAGGTCGTAAACGTTAGTCAGAATTACCAAAATAAACTCAGTGGTCAAGCAGGGCCTAGTCCGATGCTTAGCTGAACGGACATATGTTATTCTGACTTGGGCACTGTATTAAAGAAAAAGCAATATCAGTGTTAGTTTTTTACTGTTTCTTATAAAAACGGAAAGTTATAATTTTATGTTTCAAGGCGTTTACCTAGCGGTCCTAGCACACTGTCCCAGAAAATGAAGTAAAATTTTAAAACTTTCAGCATTGATTCGTCCCCACACTTTCATATTGTTAAAAGAAGTGATAAAAAGTCTGTCTTTTGTTAGTAACTTTTCCTTAACAGAAAATCCCTGTACATGGAATCCTACAAACGTAATAGTGGAGCAATACTCTGACAGTATTAATAATTTCAATACAGAGTTTAGAGCAGGGTTTTTTGCGTCCAGAAGTGCGTAACTGGACGCAAAGTTTCTTATCTGGACGCAATGAAATTTTAACGGGACGCAAGATAGACGCACCATTATTTCGGGAGAAAATTCACTTTTGTAAGAGTGAAATCTTTAAATGTTTCCAGTACCAATTTTTCCGTATTTTTCAAAATTTTTCTCAGTTTCTGGTGGGCTCCGGCCCCCAGACCCCCTGGTGTTTTCACTATGGCATCGAATCCCAATCTGCTTTGTCATGTGTTTGTACTTGTTGACATGTTATTTATTCATCTGATTCAGATTCCTACCTAACAGATCAAACCCCAGAATTAATAAATTTGCGCAGCCGAATATCCAAATTTTTGGGATCATTTTTAGTGTTTCCCGGAATAGTTCTTTTAAAAACATGTAGATGTAACAGATGCCAAATTAATCTTTTTAAACGTTTCCATTATTAGTGGATAAATCCGTAATTGCAAAAATTCTCCAGCTTCTGGGGTGCTCCGCCTCCCAGACCCCCCGATGCTTTTTTGCAATAATCTTTTGAAGGATCAGTAGTTCTCAGAGTTGTCGTGACAGAATTTATGTTTCAACCTACCTTTCTTCCCAATGATATTAATTTAATAACTATTTCATTAATTTTTAATACTAATACTTAATTAGTTCAACAATAAATCTTGGAATGTACCATTAGTATCAAAAATTAGTCACGATATGCGCTTAAGATGCAAGCGATGCCAAATTTATCTTTTTAGACTTTTCCATTACGGATTTTTCTATAATTGCAAAAAATTTCTTCAACTTCTGGGGGCGCCGCCCCCAGACCCCCGGCGTGTATATTATATGCAGTATTGCTGTTAAGCAGGTTCAACTTTCTAACTGCCTCATACGACTAATTCACGTTGCACTAAAGAAATTATTGAAATTTTATAAATAAAACAATTTTTGCAGATAGAACACGCAAAAACAATAATTTTTATCTGGACGCAAAATTTCTTAACGGGACGCAACTTAAATTTAGCGGGACGCAAGGTTGACGCAAATCCGAAAACCAAAAAACCCCCTGGTTTAGAGTGAGAAGCTGCCATTATCGTGAGGTCTTTTCTATTTAGCTTGCGTAATTTGTATGATAGCAGTGTTCTGTGAAAAACCTTTTTTCTATTAGTAGCCTAAGCCTAAGCCTACACAGGAGTTGGGCAAACATGCAATTTTCATCCTCATCCAAGTTTAAAACTGACTGCCAACAGAAAACTGATTTCCCCTTCCACATTAATCAAAGAACAAAACAAATAAATCGACCCTTTAGCATTGCTTCCTCTAATAAAAGCTTCGTGATTCTTCTTGCTTGCTTCTGTCTCTTCTCAGTTTTCAATATAACGTAAAAGGAATTAATTTAGGTTAATTCTATGCGTAAGCTTGAGGGATATGAGAGAAAGAACCGAGAATGGGAGAATAGACTGAGATAGTGAAACCTATATGCACCCTAAGCGACCGCTCCCTATGGCTGACAATGGAATCACCGCTAGACTAATTTACTCATATCAAACACAATTACCTGTTCAGACTTCACACAAAATACATAAGATGCGAGAGAAACACAAAGAGACACGATACGAAAATAGCAGAGAGTTCAAGGTAGGGCGTTACCCTACTCCCACGTCACCTAAACTTGACCCCATCCAGTCGGCGCCCAGACAAGAGAGAAAGGCCCACGCTATACTCCCGTATCAGACACCCACACCTACGACTCCAACTCAACCAACTGCCAGTAAACTACACTTTCAGTTCCTTTTATAGTCAGCAAGCCACAGACGTGGCTACTTCCAGAAAGAAATCACATTTATCATTCTTGAATTAACTATTGTCGAAACTATTCGAAGTTGGCTAATTTCATCAAATAGAATACACTTTTCAATGCAAACATAAAGATGGCGCCAACTATATTTTAGTGCTGCGCTATTTTGCAGTCAATCCAGAGTCTCATAATGGATAATATCCCACAAAATACCCCCTCTTTTCCGCCGCCGTCCCCTCGCGCGGCGATCACTACGGGTGCCAGAGCCAGTTAAACAAAGACAAAACTGGGTTACATTAGTTTTGAGCGCTCATGCAGTAATTTTAGAGGTAAAACGTAATGTTAGAACTAGCCATTGTAAAAATAAAAAATAGCAAAACGATCCCCATTGGCCTGCGAACTACGCGGCTCACAGACGAGTCCGGACTGACACTTCGGACCTAGATTGGGTAAAACTATGTCGGCTGTGACCGAAACTTGACACAAAACCAACTCTGACAGACGACTGGAAAAACCACACAAACGAAACAAACAACTGAGCTACCCACGAATTTTGAGAAACAACTACGTAAATTTGGGACAAAAGTGCAACAGACACCCATATAGACCCCACGAGCAGGGCAGAGCGGAAAAGACGAGACATGACAGGGACAGTACCCACTAAGGAATCCACCCCGACAATCATACCCCACGGAATAAACCCAAATAAACATCCTACATAGAAACAGAACAAGTATTATAACGCTCTAGCGGTTTATTATGCATAATGAGTACTTAGAAAACATAAAAATCAGTAAAACGAAAAAGGCAAACATTATAAGGCAAAGTTATACATGGCCAAAACAAAACTTAGCTACCACAATATAGCTATCGAACATACAGAGGGAGCGCCCTAGTAAAATACAGCACAAGAAAAATTTAAGGGAACCCTCCCACCGTAGAGAACTAACTTTATAGCAACAACCCCCACCCGGTATACTGACAAAATGGAATGCAAAAGTCACAATAAAACAAAAATGGGAGAAACCGAAACGTCCAAGGCGTGTCGAAGGAGGGGACCACGGTTTCACAAAGGAGCAACCGGGCAGATGTCAGAGCACACCGGGCCCACAGACAATACACAAAGGTTCCCAAGGGAACCACTCCATCCGTTCGAAAATGGTCCAAACCAGCCAAGTCCAAAACAAATAGGCCACACAGGCCAAGTTGGCAGCGGCAAATAACAAACCGAGATACTGTCAATAGCCGAAAGAAACCAAGGCTGACCAAAGGCAGCCACACAGCAAAAAAGAAGGCCAGGAGGCCAAGATAGACGTTGGAGACCCGAGACCCGGCCAAGAGTCAGAAGACCAGATTCAAAGTCAAAGAATATCAGGCTGGAACAGAGAAAATCCGGGCTGGCCAAAACCAAATGCTGGGGAGAGCAGCCCGCCCCAAAATACAAAGGAACCAGTCCAGCTCCCAGCCGACCCACCACCATGAGGCCACCACCTGGCACCAACGAGACATCCGGGCACATTCAGCACAGACAAAACCAAGCCCTGCTCCATACTTGCATCCATCGTGGGGAGGCACGCCTGGCGCAACTGGGGGTGTGGGCTCCATACATGATAAAATGACCATAGCCTAAACATAGAATAAGAATTAAAACAGCACATATAAAGCAAATATAATAGGAATCAATGCACCAAACGACAACAACAGAAATACAGCAAAAGTATAAAAGCCCCTTAACTGCAGTACAAGCCGGTGTGAGTGCCCGGAAACGACCTAGTCTGAGGCAACAGCCTGCGGAGACTCACACTGACAGAGGAAACGTAAAATATAAGAATTTCGAAAATTTTGATAGAACGGAGACAAAAGCTGGGGGCGAAGAGTTACTTTGTGTCTCAGTCTTAGGTCAACACAGCAACTCACCCCCCAGCTCAGGTATGAAGGATTATTACAACAACAACAACATGACAACAACGCTCTATACCGGTAGGCTGGCTCCGCAGTCAGGGCATTATTGCAGACTAGCACTTGCGGAACCCCCTAAATTGTACCAAGTGCTCTCCATGTAAAAGGCGGGGCACTTATAGTAGGATGAGTAACCTACGAACTTATTTGGTCAGACCCCGAACTAATTTGAGTGGGTCCCGAACTGATTGGGACGGGGCCCCGAACTTTTCGGGGAGGACCCGAAATCTTCAGAACAGATCCCGAACTCATTCTTGAGAGCCCCGAACTTTTCGGGACAGATGCCGAACTTATTGGGCTGGACCCCGAACTTATTGGGCCGAACCCCGGACTTAGTGAAGCTTTTGAAGGGATCCCCCAAACTTTTCGAAACATTTGAAGGGACCCCCGAACTTTTCGGAACAGATCCCGAACTTCTTTGGATCGCTCTAAACTTTTCTGGGATGCCCCCGAACGTTTCGGAACAGTCACCGAAGCTTGTGCAGCAGTCCCTGAACTTTGGATAGCATTCCCCAGGGTTTGGGTAATAGGTCCAGAACTCAGGGTGGCCAGTCCCAAGCTCGTAGAAACCAAATCCAGGGGGGACATCGCTGCAAGGATAGTTGTACAGTTGGTAACGTTGCTTGAATTATAGTCGGTGCAATTTGAAACAGTTCAGAGCCATTAATCACAAAACTTGTTGCTCAGAAAATCAGGGGATTTACCTGGAAAACCCTCTGGTTGGGGAGCCTGGACAACTACTACTAGTAAAGAGAGTCAAGTAAATCCATATGAAAACAGGCACTATTGTCACAGTTGGATGCACCCGATCAATTTCGGTTCGAAATTTCTGTGACTTTTCTGGAAGAGTGACTACAATTTGCCTGAGGGGGTGAAGAGTGCCTGTTGACCACAAAAAAATCCCGGACGCAAGTTCCCTCTAAGTCCCATGCATGCACTCGGCTTTGGCTACCCAACCTGGCTTAAATCCATATAGAAATAGACTGAAACAATGGAGCAATTGTCCTACCTCGAGATGGAGGAAAATTTATTTTCTGAGAAACTTGAGGAATGTACGTAGTGTACTAACTTCGTGAATTTGATCCCGGAAAGCAAAAATGATTAAGAATAAATGCTCGAGAACTATATGGAATTGCTTTGCCAATCCTGATTTTTAGACTGATTCGAGATACTAAGTTTCTCATCAATAATGGCTGAGAAGTGGAAGCGCCCCCCCCGAGGGTTCAGTCTACTTCGAGAACCCCCGCCACTTCAATATACGTACGTAGAGTGCGGCATAACCATTGAACCCAAAAAACTAATTTACGTGACATGGTAATCAAAGAAATACACATTTTTATCAAAAGAACTTTAAAATCCAAGAAAAACCCACAATCCGAAAAGTTTGTGTACAAAGTCAAAATCTCCAAACTAAAAAATTTACACCATGTCACGAAATTCGAATCAAATTTCAATATTAAATTTTATGTCAAGAAATGGAACAACCTGATGCAGGTGGAGGATGAAGATTCCAAGGAACCAGGGAAAGATCTGGAGCCCACGGAAACGGATGCAGCACTACATTGGGCAGAACCTGAAAGAACCAAGCAAAAGGTGCAAACATGGAATAACTGGCAAGTGCAAATACTGGCAAGTGCAAAAGTGACTTAAACTTGAAAACGTTGCTGAGAGAAGCTGTGTTGTAATAGCTCAGGTACGTATAACGAATCAAATTTAGAAATGTCACAAAATCGAGAAAAAGGACGAGAAAAAGAAATTTGAGAAGTCTAAGTTTTTAGGGTTTTCGTACATCTTAGCATGGTATGCATCTATCAAAAGATTTTGAGTACATAAACCTAGCAAGATTCCACAGACACTGGTGAGCTGGGTTTAGGTTTATAAATTTTCCACGGAATGGCACTGTATTGGTCGGAATCTTGCTGTCTAAGTTTTGCTGTTTTATAATTCCATAGAAAGTATCCGATGAAGCTGGAAACTGGCCAGCCGTGCCCTTAACTATGAAGTTTCACACATTTAATACATATAAAACATTCCCGCCTTTCAATCGATTTACCGGAATCTAGTCAGCCAGTTTTAAACGATAAAACATTCCACGGAAATTCTCTCACTGTCTGGGAACCGATTGTCTGGGTTTTAGCTCCAAACTTTTCCACAGAATGTCGCCAATAAATTTTTTCTACCTCTAATCTGCGGAATCTTGCTAGGTTTGTGTACTCAAAATCTTTTGATAGATGCAGTACGTATTTAAGGAAAATTTTTAAGTGTGCCACAAAATTTAATCCAAACAATCCTAGAAATATGATAAATCAGGGTAACTGACGTCATCAAACTGTAACTGACGACAAGCCGAGATCTTTACGCCTAAGCTCTAAATAAGCTTGCACAGCCGACAGAAGCTGTTCATCTTGGGAGTCAGAATCGTCAGTTTCGATAGAATCATCAAATGCATCATATTGGGGGCGGGGAGTGGCTATTTGCCCCTCCTGGGCCGGATCCGAAGTCTGCAGCAAATTTGGCCCCCAGACAAAGCCGTAGTTTCCTCATCAGAAATTACAATTTCCGGGGGAGTGGCATCTGACAGAACTTGGGGGCCCCCGACTGTGACGCTGAGGAATGAGGACCTGCAAGATTGAGAGACTTGGGGGCGAGTAGCCACAGATTGTGACCGTGTCACTGGCCCCAAAAGTTTTACTTAAATGACCACCATACTGGGCCTCAGACGATGTAGACGGGGCCGTGGAGGTAGATACACCCAATTGGGACTGGTCCGACGCGAACTTGTGGGAGGGAGGGGAATCCGGGAGGGTCCCCCTCGCCCTTCTGATCCTTTATCTGTTACCGGTTTTTCCTTAGAATATTGCCCTTCCCACAATTGTGGGGGGAGATCGGGAACGTAGCCTTCTGATCTTCTGGGGGTTCCCTCTCCCAATACCTGGGGCGGCTCCTCCCGAACTAGCACCGGGGGAAACACCCCCCCCCCTCCGACCACGACCCTCCGATTTTGCAATATTTTGTTTATGGGAGTACCTCTATCTAGTTCAACCGGTCCGTCAAAATGCGACAAAAGCCCCCAAAGTTGGGCTCTCTGTTTTTCTCGTTTCTCGTGTTCCCTTTTCTTCTCATCAAAGGCTAAAACTTTGGACATCTACTAAAAATCTCGGTCGCCACTATTTGTGAAGATATAATGCGTATATCCTCTATAACAAACTATTGTGTCGGACTTCAATAAATGATTGCAGATAAGTATTTAGTGTGTGATGTTAAGTCTCAGCCAACAATGAGAGAGAGAAAGAACCGAGAATGGGAGAATAGACTGAGATAGTAACCCCTAAGCGACCGCTCCCTATGGCTGACAATAGAATAACCGCTAGGCTAATTTACTCTTATCAAACACAATTACCTGTTCAGACTTCACTACATAAGATGCGAGAGAAACACAAAGAGACACGATACGAAAATGGCAGAGAGTTCAAGGGAGGGCGTTACCCTACTCCCACGTCACCTAAACTTGACCCCACCCAGTCGGTGCCCAAACAAGAGAGAAAGGCCCACGTAATACTCCCGTATCAGACACCCACACCTACGACTCCAACTCAACCAACTGCCAGTAAACTACACTTTCAGTTCCTTTTATAGTCAGCAAGCCACAGACGTAGCTACTTCCAGAAAGAAATCACATTTATCCTTCTTGAATTAAGTATTGTCGAAACTATTCGAAGTTGGCTAATTTCATCAAATAGAATACACTTTTCAATGCAAACATAAAGATGGCGCCAACTATATTTTAGTGCTGCGCTATTGCGCAGTCAATTCAGAGTCCCATAATGGATAATATCCCACACTAGTGTTGGGCGTTGGCCGGTTTTTTCGTCGGCCAAACCAATTGGCTTGGCCGGACTTTCGTTGATGACCGGCCAACGGACGGCCAACAACCAACGGCCAACGGCCAATGACCGGCCAACGGGCGGCCAACGTGCAGTTTTCAAGCTCAGAAGGGAATTTTTCCTGCAAACCCCGAAACACTGCTAAAACTAGGCTGTTTTTCTTTGTTTTATATGGACAGAGTTGGAGCCAACTGTCCGGCAAATCTGCAGATGACGGTCGACGGCCAACGCATTGCTCAGTATTGGCCGGACGTTGGTCGAACCTGCAGACACCCGGCATTATTGAATAGATTAGATGTGATAATTTTCCGACAAGCAATAGCATTAATATTTAGTTTGTTTTCAGTAATGGAGTAATACATTATGCTAACGTGGGTACAATAAGCCTGAAGCTTTCAACACTTCGTCCGTATTATAGAATGATAATATTCGTCGCTACACGTATGCTAACGTGGGCATTACGTTGGAGTGATAATATAAAGAAATGGGTCAAGTCGGTCTTCGAAATCTTATTACTTTGCGAGTATGTCGTTTACCCTTCCGCATATTATTTTTACTTACAAACTCTTAACATAACGTAAATCGTAGAAAGAAAACCAGTTCTCTGCAAGTGTAGATGTGAAAATCAATACGTCTAAGCTAGGCCAACGACCGGCCAAACGGACAACGGACAACAAACAACCAATGGCCAATTGGCCGGCCAACGGCCAACAGCCAACGGCCAACGAAAGGCCAACGGCCAATTGGCAGGCCAGGCCAACGGCCAACGGCCAACGACCAACCAGCGGCCAACGGCCAACGACCAACGAGCGGCCAATGGCCAACGGCCGGCCAAGCCATTTGGCCCACAAATTCTCGGCCAACAGCCAATGGCCAACGGCCGGCCAGGCCAATTGGCCCAGAAATTCTCGGCCAACAGCCAATGGCTTGGCTGGCCATTGGCCGCACCGGCCAACGCCAAATACTAATCATTACTGCAAGCAATGAAAAAGGACTAAGCAGATTTCTGTGCACGGAAATTATGGAACCATTTCTGTCCTTTTCCAACCTTTTCTGTCGCGTGATGATTTAGAAATTGGAAATAATGCAGAGTTGAGCTAATAGTATTTATCGTGATTCGATTTCCAGGCCTTAAAATGACTTCTGCTAGTTGAACACCCTGTCTGCACTATTTGCGACCCATATGGTCAGCTACAGTTACTACCTATATACAATTGTCATATTTTAATATAAAAATGTATTGTGCTGTCTAGGCGAAACTGTCTACATATATTTTAGAAACTGTCACAGAGCTGTTTAGCAAGAATTCCAGGTTGTGAAAATGAATGAGAATTTTTAGCCTTATGTCAAGCAAAATCCAATTTTTTCGCTCTATAATCAGAGAATCCTCCGTTATTGCTACTAAGTGAAAGTAGTCTGGCGTATAGAAAATGCACCTTGTGACAAAGTGGAGAAGGGGAACGCTACATGCAGATTTGCTTGTTAAAATAAGTTTCATAAACTGAAACGCAGTTCAAGTTAGATGACTGCAGGTTTATGCAGTGCTCTAACTTCTAACCTTTCTTTTTGGTATCTTGACAAAACAAGCAATAGATTTGTGCAAAACAGGCAGTGTCCAGTGTAGAGTATCAAAAGCTGGACATCGCCAATTGTTACGAGCACGTACAATAGACCTGCTGCGAGCTAAAATTAATTCTTGGTTTAGGTTTTTCTTGGTACCTTACTGTTGCTTTAATGTTAGTGTCTGTTCGATTATGTATTATATACCAAGCAATCATAGTATGAATAAATAGCGAAATCACAGTAATCTCAGGTAGTTTGCTGTCTGTGTTTGTCACTAGCAGTTTAATCTGCACATTTCAAGACACTGCGTTCAGTGTTGTGTAAACAAAAAGCATTGCAAATAATGCTACTATACGGTAGGTAATTTCCTGGCATCCGAATTAGATCTTACAACTGATCTTAAGCAACTGAAGTAACAGCAGACAAGGATAATCAGCAATTTTCATATGAAGTTTGTTGCTTGAATTGCACATAATGTATATAGCTTTGTCGTGGTACTGCTCCTTAATTTACATAATTGCTTTCCAAAATCTACTTTTTGTAGATTTTGTGTGTAACGTATGTATTTTATATAAAAGCCTAAGAAAACCATTGCATGTGTGTCAAATCCATCTAAAACTGATTAAAGAAGACCTGCTGCGCCGAGGCGCAGCAGGTAAAACCGTTTTAACGGAGTTTTAACATGCGGAGGAAGTGTTAGCAAGACTCAAACTAATTTGTAGAGCTGACATTGCTTGAACCGGAGCTGAAACGTGCTTTTGCATGAGATTATTCGCAACAGGCAGCAAATATTCGGATTTCTTAATAAAGTTTTGTATACGATTTCAAAATCCCTGGTAAAGCCCTGCCCAATTCCTATGGTAAAATCCAGTCTCCATTTTTCTTGAAATCATTTCATATAAACTCCAATAACCTGGACCAGTTTCTGACAGCAAGCATAGAAAAGTGTTGTTTACCTGCCCAATTTTTAAGGGGCGGCTGTCGGTTAGCTTTTTCGACAGTTAGCCAAAATACAGGTTAAATATGAAATATTTGACATCTTTGAAGGCTATTGGTGAACAATTTAAGAGTCCAGTCCGGCTAAGCTATCACAGGCTGGGAGCCCCGCTGGTGGTGGCAAGGCTGTTGGACCTGACACACACAACCCACCCACCCACCCACCCACCCACCCACCCACCCACACACACACACACACACACACACACACACACACACACACACACACACACACGCACACACACTCACACACACACACACACACTCAATCACTCACACACCCACCCGCACACACCCTTCCACACACCTACCTTTCTGGGTTGTTGATATTTACATACTCCCCTTGCTAATTGCAATTCGGCCTCGAATTTTCAAAAATTGCAGGTCGGGTCCTCAAATCAAAGCACAATTGTAGTCTAAGGGCGGCTCTCCAGTTGTCTCCTAACCAGACGTGTGCAGGAGAGGAAGTTTTGATGGGGAGGGGGGGGACCGGCGGCCGAAGGCCGTATGGCGTTTGGCCAAAAACAGGAAAAAAAACGGATTCTGGGGGGGGGGCGGTGTGAGGGACCCCTACTATAATTACCTTAACCGAATAAAGTAATCTTTGGCATTCGTACTTCTACTGCTTAGAGTGATAAACTGATAGAATGGTATACGGTTATTCTTTTCTATCAAGCTGTGGAAAATATTAAAAAATTAGAGTTTTTCAAGAAGTTTCCGATGTCTCTTCTGGTGACAAGTTTTGCTTCCAAAGTCCAAACCATTTTGGCTTATTTTTCAGCAAATGTTAGCCCCACAGGGAGGATTAGGAAGGCAGAAAAATTAGCCGTTTCCCAAGCTCGCGCTGAGAGCAATATGCGAAAATGTGTGCTTGCGCCATGATGATAGACTCTGATGGGGGTACAATATATATGTGGTAGCAAGATAGTAAAATTGGCAAGATAAAATTTTAGCAAGATAACTATCTTGCCAAGCTCCTAGCAACACTCTTAGAAATGTTCCATTACAAACTAAAGGAATCACTTTTGTAGATGATAAATACAAATGCTTTTGTAGAAAATACAGGTTACATCCTGTAATTTCACTGAACAACGTTGGTAGTATTTATTGGCAAAGTGGGTTATAAGTTAGACTAGTATTCAGTACAAACGAAACCTGTAGTTTTCACTGGTATACAGGTTTACTCTACAGGTTATTACGCTGATAACGCAAACAGAGTATATAAGGGAGACCGTGATCATGGTTAGTTATTGGTGTATTCAAGGAAGAAATTGTAGATTGAAGTGGAGAAGTGTTGTCGTTAAGTGATAACGACAATTTTTTGTGTGGGGGTTAGTTATCTATCGCTGTATTTATTCTTGAGAGGGAAGAGTCTAAAAATGTTACAATATACATGTACATGTCAAGAAGTAACCTTAGTCAGCTCGCCAGGTGGAAGGTGCGAAAAGTGTACATATGCATGTTTTGTGTCTTTATTTGTTATAAGTGTACATGTCCACGTGGTCGAGGATTGTGTTGAAGTGTGTGTGTATTCTTATAATCCTACATGTCCATGTGTGTGTATTAAGAGATGAGAGGGAACCAGAGCGTGTGTCTTAAACTTAAAGTGTACATATACATTTCAATGTGTTTTCGAAAGGGAACGCGTATGCGCCAGGGAGAGCTTGCCTGTTAAGACCTCTACGCGTTAAAGTTTGTCATATGCAGGGCCAGCTTTAGAGCGAATGAAACTATACATATCCATGTCAACAATACGGAGAAAGCGAGTAACATAAATGTAGCCTAGCCGCCTCAGCCTAGCTGTGTCACACAACTACATGTCCATGTCTATATGCAGTAGCAATGTGTACATGTAGACATGTACACTTCGCGCAGTGAGCAAATCTATAGGCGTCGGCAACATGTACATGTAGACATGTACACTTCTCCCAGTGAGGATGCTGCGCTAAAGGCTGCGTGCGTTGGGAAATTGATGTCGCCCGAAGCAGAGTTCTACATGTCCACACGTGTACACATGGCTCTGTGTAGACGTGTGTACATGCAGACGTGTAGACCCCTGTTTGTGTGGTTTGTTTAAAGTGGTTTATGGGTTAACCGGTTTATGATAGTTCGCTGCATAGTTTCCTTTGGGGGGAGGGGGGGTTGGGGGGGGTATCCCCCCCCAAAATTTTCGGCCAATTTAAGTGTGAGGAGGGGAGAGGATTTTTGTCATTTGGGTATCTAGTTTTCCTTCAAAAGCTGATACATTTTCTCGGTTTTATTTTTCAGGAAATGTGGGGGGAAAGAGGATTTTTGTCGTTTCGGTTTCTAGTTTCGAGAGTGAGCGGGGTAGGCCAAAAAGGTGGCGGGTTCCCTCCCCCTCCTATCCCTACGTCCTTAGTAAAAGACATCCTGGCCTGTGCGGGGGGATATGGGGCGGGAATGTTCGATATTTCGAAAAAATAATTTTCAGAAAAACGTGGGGGGAAATATAGCCATGGGGGGAAAACCCACTTTTTCGGATTTTGGCTGGAACTTTTGGAACAATTTTTAGTTATTTTTAGCGATTTTTGCGTAATTAAGCAAATATTAGAACTGTTTCGCTTATTTCTGTCAATTTTTCGAAAAATTTTGAATTTTTAGCTAAAAATTTTCAGAAATTTGGGTGGGGGGTTTGAAAATTTTTAGGTGGGGGCGACAGCCAGTCAGTGGGTCAGACGGGTCTGAGGTACCTAAAAACATGTGCTATATAGGTTGTCGGGGTCGTAGAGCTCGAATTTAGTGTTAGTTTTGCTGTAGCAGCCATCCCGCACCAAACTTGATATTAAGCGAAAGCCCTAAGCGAACTGAACTGGTTTCTTAGAACCTCCCACTCGAACTAGTTGTGGAGTGCTCATTAGAAAGTATGAATGGAGTCTTCAGCATGTGTGTTTGAACTCGACGTCTGCAAAAGGTCAACTTTAGTGTCAAACTTGCAAAAATCAGAAACCATAAGCAAGTAACAAAATGCTCCTAAGAACAATTTACTGCTAAATTTTGGCACCAAAATAGTTTGTGATTTCAACGTTCTGAGCCCACTTTATCGCAGAGGCGACTATATCGAAACTCAGTATATTTATTGATGCAATACCACAGGTCGGTGTCTTCCCGTCGCTAAATTCTGTGAAAAGGACTACAAAAAGGTGTCATGCAGGGTAAAACGGAGACACTGGAAAAAACATCGCCGGCATAACTGCTAACGTTGCTAGTTTTGCAAGCTCATGTTAATATATAGATAAGCTTTCAAACGATGTATAAAGGCTCTTTCCAACTCCCAAGATTGCGAAAGTTATATATATTTAGCGTTTCAAAAATCACTACGCAAAAGGACACTACCACCTTAATATCACAACCTCACCATCCCCTATACGTACATATAGTCAGAGGGGGAAACATCGCCGGCAAAGTGGGGGAAAAACAACGGCTCACCCTGCTCGACTGGCACATGATAGAGATACAAAATCCAGTGCAAATGAAAGTTCGAGTCTTGTACGTACTTTAACATCATAATACAAATTACAGTTCCTGTCGATTGAGCGTTCGTGTGGCATGGGTCCGAAGTTGACACCCAAAAATTACCCAAAAACCTAAGGATTTTTCAAGTTTTATAAGATTGTGCCAATTTACTGGCAATAGTTACAGAAGTTCTTTTGTGCATTAAGTGGTTTGTGGATGGATGTGCTCTATAACGTGGGCTAGTCGGATTTTCGCTAGGTCACACGGTGGGTTGAGAAACAGTGATGATCGTTTGTCCCCACACTTTTTCCACCAGAGGGGGGAAACAATGGTGTGCTTTTTCCCCCGCAGTTTCGTTTTTTTGATAAATAAGCAAAAATAACAACTACGTAATTGTTAACTCATTTGAACTATCCCTCAATAGACCTTCCGTTGCTGAAAAACGCCATATGGCCTGCCCCTGTGGGAGCATGATTGCAAGTATTCCTAGCGAGGCGAACCATGCGGATAACAAGAAAATTAGGGTCCATAAACAACAGTTTTGCGATATTATGAAATGTGGGCATTCTAGACAGTTTCATAAGTGTGCATTTGCAAAAGATTACACCTGAAATAGACAACCCCTGAGCAGACATGTGCAGGAGGGGAAATTTTGGGGAGGCGAAAGGCGGTCGAAGGCCGCCGAAAAGCCGGTTTTTACCGGAAAAATCCAGATTCTGGGGGGTTAGGGACCCCTCTGGGGGACCCCTCCCCCAAGCACACGTACGCCCCTGAACACTTTTGTGCGATTTTGCCACCCCTCATTGTAAACCACTCAATTTAGTGAAGGTTAATATTGCAAAAGGTGTACCTATTTCATCATAGCAAGTTAACAAAGAAGGCGATTAAATTATAAATTATATATATACAGGATAAAACAAGATTGTAATACAGATAAAAATCTTAATTTCCTAGCAATGTTGGCCCATTACTAGGTTTGGCTTATCTGATGAATAATACGAAACCTGGCTGCCGGCAACGAGTTTTTAGAAGTAGATATTGCATTTTATGCCTTTAAATGCCATTTATGTGCTGTTATGGTGCTAAACGAAATTTGGTACCAGCTTTTTCCCCACCCCCATCTTTTCCCCCCACTTGTGGGGAAAAGATGGTCTATATATATTGAGGCTAGCCCACTTGAGGTAACACCGAATGCTGATTTTACTGGTGGTATAGAAAGTACAGGCCAAGCCCTACTACATGCTGGTATATAAACCGTCTGGCTAGCTACAGTCTGCAGCGAGTAATAACCTTATTTCGAAAATTGTTGTTCCCCCCCCGGCTGGCCCGACTATACAACTTTTCAATTTTATTTCTTGTATACGTTTCAAAAAGCGTTTCCTCAAAAAATGGGGAAAGTTTTGGATCTCAAGTCCTTCTTTGTAATTAAAAAGCTTAGGTTACGTAATAAGACTGAATTGCACGCTGGATTTTTACCCTTGAATTTAAATAGGGCCGATTGAAGCTTGATTAATATTGGGTATATAAATATAATATTTGAATATATATAAAATAGGCAAATTTTGAATTGGGGTTGGAGGGGTCAAAAATTCCAAAATTTTCAAAATGTCAAAAAATGTTCAAGTGCTCCGATTTTGCTCAACTTTTGTGTGGTAGGTGGGATGGGCCCTGCCAACCTGCATGAAACATTTGAGCCAGCTAGCTCATCCCCAGCGCCCAAAGGGGGGGGGTTGTTTTTTTCGCGACCTATGTACATAATACGAAACATTATATACACAACGCAGCTTCAACACATTCTTCAACGCAGCCTCCAACTTAGCATTCCGGCTTGACGAAGTGTACATGTCTACATGTACACGTTGTTGGAACGTGTAGACGTTGTCATAGGGAGAAGTATACATGTCTACATGTACACGTTCACGGTCCATATAGACATGGACATGTAGTTTTGTAAGGCAGCTAGGCTACATTTATGCTAGTTGGTTTGTCTATATTGTTGACATGGATATGTATAGTTGCAGTCAGTCAAAAGGTGACCCTGGATATGAGAAACACCCATGTATATGCACACATTTCACACAAGCTCTCCCAGGCTCATACACGCTGCCTTCCAAATACACATTGAAATGTATATGTACACTTTAACTTTAAGACACACGTTCAGTTTCCCTCACATCTCTTACTCACAAACATGGACATGTATATATATAAAAATTTAAGGCACACATTCTCTCGTACACTACCCCTTTCACTTGAAGAATAAACTATACACAAACATGAATATGTACAATTTTCGTAGCTTCCACCGGGAGGACTGAAAGTAATTTTCGTTGCACACATGGACATGTATAATTTAATTATTATAAGACACAAATTTCACACCCTAAATATGACATGGACATGTAGTTTTTAATATTGTCCAGGCTCGCGCCCTCGGAAGGGCTATCTGAGTTTAAGACGTGGACATGTATTTTGTATATTTTCTTTCAGGCTCTTGCCCTTTTGCGAAGACCCACAGCAAGCGCACTTATTAACATGAATTGAAAGAGTTTATGACGCAAATTTCAAACTCTAAATATGATATGGACATGTAGAATATTTTCCAGCCAGTTTTTCCAGGTTTCCAAGCTCCCACCCCCGGAAGGGCTATTTGGGTTTAAGACGTGGACATGTATTTTGTATTTTCTTTAAGGCTCTTGCCCTGATTGTTCTTTTACACTATTGACATGAATTGAAATAGTTTTTCCAAGCTCGCTCCCTCGCAAGGGCTATGTGACTTTAAGACGTGGACATGTATTTTGTATTTTCTTTCAGGCTCCCGCCCTGGTTGTTCTTTTGCGTTCGTATTCCACCCTCAAAAATCGCGTTTTGAGATTGTCGTAGGAATTCAGCTAGTTTCTTATTAATTTGTCGTAAAGTATACATAGTCCATTGTACATCTGTCCATTGTCGTTACATCTTGAATACATGGAAAAACAACCGTGATCATAGTTTTTGAGGTCTTAAATTTTTTGAAATTTTTTCAAAATTTCAGTCTTTCAACACCCCGTGGGAGATTTCTTTGTAACGGCCGCTCCCTGTCGGAAAATTGTTTGGAGTCGCCGCGCTCCGCACCTGCCCCCCTTTTTTCCATTAACAATTAGCTCCAGTGAAAATTGTACAAGTTTTGTCCTGTAAAAAGTACAGGTTTCTTTGGTATTTTCCACAGAAAACTCCTGTAAAAGAAACTACATGTTTCCTTAGTATTTTTCAGGAAATTCCTGTAAATTTTACCATTCAAGAGACCGGTAAAATATACTAAAGTTACTTTTGTGGAAAGTACAGGAAGCTCCGCTAGAGACTGACCACACAGGAGCACTTTTGCAGAAAACTACAAGAATTCCTGTAATTTCTACAGGAGTCTTTTTAAGAGTGAAGATTTGCCAATTTTACTATCTTGCTGTGTGATGGGTAGCCTAAGTTTTGTCGTTTTTCCTGCTGCGCCTCAGCGCAGCAGGTCTCTTAATTTTGCTTAGCCCGGGCCCTCACACGCAGTCTGCTTGATAAAGATGCTTTTTCGCATAAATGCGTGTGAGCAGTGGTTTAAGATAGGGCCAGCATGATTTCTGTGTAGAATCTTGTTTTCCTTTTCAAAGAGCTTCTGTTTCTGATTCATGCAATAATTACGCATATATGCTTTTGTAATAATGGCAGTTTGAAAACTGGAAACATTGATTTATCACTCTACTTGGATGACTCATAATCAACTTTTGACTTTTGGCACAGCAAATATTCTTAAACTACATGAAGCACATAAATAAATGCCTAAGCTTAATTTTCTTAATTAACTTAACTTAAGGTACAATGCCGTCCTCAGAAAGCTATATGTAGCAAAGTCCAGACGTGTCCTCCAGAATGCTGCCACAGTCTTGATTCGAATTCAAACTTAAACTTAGTTCGATTGAGTTCCAGTGGCTCAATGGTTAGGCGTTGGTCTAGAAAACCAAGGATTGTGCGTTCGATCTCCAACTGGGACAAATTTTTCGAACTGATGCTGTACTGTCACATCTTTTTTCGTTTTATTGCAGTATTAAATTGAATTCCTCAAACATTGGTAAAATTATTCAAACAACGTTTTGCAGAAGTAGTTGGCTGTAGTAAGCAAAGAGAATTCCGCTATAAAGAATTAGCTGCGCAGCAGGTTTACAATTACTGAAAATATCCGTCCAGTAGAACCTTGACCTTTTGCACAAAATATTGCTTGGTGTATATGTATTTTGGGACTCTAGGTCCACTTATTTGTCTTGTGTACAGTCCGTGTTTGACCCAATTAATCTAAGACTTTCTCAAATGGTAAAGTTGCGTTAGGGCGCCCGTGAACTAAGGTCATTTTAATTTTGATGCGTTAGGGCGCTCAAATGGTGCATTAGGGCGCTCAAATGGTGCATTAGGGCGCTTGTTGCGTTAGGGCGCCCTATGTGCGTTAGGGCGCCCAGTAAGTGCGTTAGGGCGCCTGAATGGTTTCACGATAATAAAGTGTTATTATGAATGAAGTGCTATAATCAAAGTGTTAACGTAATGCACAGTTTAAACTAAATAAAGGGGGTCCCCACTCCCCATTAATGAATATGTGAATAGCTTTTTCGCCGAAAAAATGAAACTTCTACTGCTGAAATTTGAAAGAACAAATTAATTTTAATTGATTAAAATATTAAGTTTCTATTTAGTGGCGTGTCAAAACAAAATCCTTTAAAAAAGTAAGTTTAGGATAACATGAAAACTCTTGAAGTCCTAGATTTTGAATTTGATTTGATTCTTTGGCTATAACTTGGCACACGATAATGGAGATAATCGTAATTTTACAAAAAATCAGAAATAAAAAATATTTTCCATTAATTTACATTGATTAGTGTTTTAAAGTTTTAGTTTAGTTTTAAACTTTTCACATTAACGGAATTTGGGTTTGCTAATCTTTTCTTTAAAGATTTCACTGACTGGTACCCTGTACTTGCATTTAAACTGTATATTATGTACTACGAAACAGGCTCGGACGTTTTCTATTGGAATAGTCGCCTCATAACGCATACACTGGGCGCCCTTACGCACGTACTGGGCGCCCTAACGCACACACTGGGCGCCCTAACGCACCATGTAGTGTTGGGATTGGCCGAAAATTTCCATGGTTGGCTTGGCTTGGCTTGGCCGGAGTTTGAAGTTGGCCGGCCAATTAGCCGTTGGCCGGCCAACGCCCAATGGCCAACAGCCAACTGGTTGGCCGTTGGCCGCTCGTTGGCCGTTGGGATTGGCTGTTGTTGGGAGTGCTGGGATTGGCCAAAAATTTTCATGGTTGGCTTGGCTTGGCTTCCATCCAAAACGTAGTGTATGCAATATATGTAACTAAAATTGTGCTTGTTTTCTTGTTTGTTTGTTTGTTTGTTTGATGTCACTACGTTTTGTCCAAGAAATGATTGAATATTTATTACATGGTGGACAAACGTGAGTGCCATAGAAGAGATTAAGCTATGTCTTAGCTAAGCTTTGATTAAATAAAGGATCAGAGAATTTGGGCCGGCTCCGTCTGTGGACCGTTAGAGTAATATTAGATTTTTACTGAAACTGGAGCCTGAAGACGACAAATTCATTATAGCGATGCTTTTAATTGACCTAATACTCAATTAGGCTTCAACATTTAAGACTTCTTGGATTTTAGATAAAATCCTCTTAGCTTTCTGATGCAGCGAATACAGACAATAATTGGACGCAGAAGCAAACACATTACACGGAGGAGAAAATGTCATACCCATGTGTTGACAACTCTTACAATGGTGAATTTCCAGAAAACTAAATCACAAGAGAAAGCGGATTCTTTGCACTCGATCGCTAAGCAATTATAAAATCACGTTTTGAAAAAAATTTTTGCTTTGTTTTCTTTCGGTAAACAGTTTCGACTATATGACTTGGAATCGAAACATTAATGCATTATTAGTTTTGTTGACCTGTTCTCGGCGATTCTGGTTAATTTTTTGGCAGATGCCTTAATCAACACTCATGTAAGTAACCAGTAATGTGATAAATCTATGTATTACCAATGAGATATATATATATACGTATATATATATATATATATATATATATATCGCAGTAATTTCTGCATTCGGTAAATACTGTATTTACTGGCCGATTTCAGCAAATACGGTATTTACTAGTAAGAACAGAGATGGACGCGGGACGCGGGAGCCCGCGGGATCCCGCGGGATCCCGCGGTACGGGACGGGATGGGACGACAACCTTCGTCCCGCGGGGTCCCGCGGGACGAAAAATCATTGTATTTTCTTCAAAATTAGGGAATTTTTAAGAAACTAGAGAATATTTTTAAAACATTATACGGAACGCTTCATATTATTCTATAAAATTTAGTTTCAATTTAATATAAGCTTCATTTGCGGTGCTGGGTTGTGTATCCTGTATATTTAACAAGTTTCTGAAATTAAAGTGGGATGTCCTGCGGTTCTTGAATAATTTGACCTCGAAGTTAAGGTCGCATGTTTTAGGTGTATACCTAGGAAATGCTAAAAGTTGTCATTTTTGCACGTGCGCCACAGAAATTTCAGGAACGGCAAAATGGATCCGCCTAAGCATTATATTTTATTTATATGTTTATATATGTTTTTTAATCATTATGTTTCCGGACTGTGATTTGTAGGTATCAGAATTTGGATAAGGTAATAATTTAAATTTTTTATGAATGTTTGAAGCATTACAATTTGGTATCAAATTCAACAACTTTAATAATTCAAAAATTGATTAAAAATTTTTAAAGGCCTAAATCAAAATTCAGATTCCTACAGGTCACAGTACAGAAACACTGCAAAACTATGATATAAAGTTTGGGCGGGTTTATTTTGCCATTCATGAGATTTCTGTGGCGTACGTGAAAGAATGACGACATTTCACATTTCCTATGTAATACGTGAAACCTGAACTTTGAGGCGAAATTACTCAACAACCGAAGGACTTCCGACTGAAATTTTAAAAACAAGTCAAAATATACAGTTTGATAATAAAATATGAAAAATTAGCGAAATCTGAGAAAATTGAACAAGGAGACCCCAAAAGGGGTATGGTTCTGCAACTGAGCAGAAACGATACTAATCCCTGGTTTAAATAGATGATTTCGAATTTCGACGCACCACTAATTTCACTTGATTTGGCGTTCCTCGTACCACACCTAATCCACAATTTCAGAGGACTAAAAGTTTTAGCTTATCTAGCTAGAATATTCATGCTTATGTGATTTTGGCATCAACTATACCTATTTGTGAGTTGCCTCCGTTTTTATGGAGATGACTATAATCAGGATCGGTTTCAAAATAAGGACCAGCTACAAGCTAATGATCGGCTGTTAGGCTTTCAGGGTCGGGTTTAGAGGGTAGAACCTGAGTTCAGGATTGTCTAAAACTTGAAACTTAGAAGCCAATGCTAAATGGGATTTAAGGTTCCGCTCATGAAAGATGCACTGAGAGGAACAGTTCGAATATTAGAAATCAATCTTGCAAAGGTTGCGAGTACGAGCATTTTTAATAAGCTAATAAGTGAAATATGAGGCTTTATTTGCAATTATGTTGAGGTTGTTCAATATTACGGAATTACTGTTGCACACTGTTTAGGTATAACAAGCTACAGATAAGTTACCAGTTGTGACAATGCACGTAGTTATTATTGGCTGAGTGCTATGTTTCATAAAAACCAGCTTTTCGAGTATTTCTGTTTAACAAAATTCGGGTTCGCATTCATTACGAGGCGACACATCTCCTGTACCTGCGTTCAAACGCTTCAGAAAAATTATAGCAGAAGCGTAAGTTAGGTAACTATATGTACAAACAGAAAAGACAGTCGACAGCCTTAAGAAAATATTGCAACTAATCAGCCAAGCTGCTAATTGTGAACTGGTTCCAGATGTTGGTAACCTAATTTGCATAAATATAGCATCCCTGAAAAATATTCTGAGTAATCAAAAGCTTGCGGGGGGGGTGTGCAAACATAACCACAAATGGAAGTCTGACTTGGGGGGACTGAAACAAAAATTACAACCTATCGAAAGCAACAACAGATCGTACCAGCACACAAGCTTAAAAATAAAAGAAGCTCAAATTTCTGATTTTGCAAGTATTAGGCCCCCTTCGACTAAAAAAACGAGCAGAACAACATACTAGTCCAATGTTAAAGTTAGGGTGAATAAGAGTACAGAAGTGCGTCCATAGTGCCAAGCATAGCTACTTTCCGTGGCAATAGTTCTGCCTCCAGGCAGAACAAAAATGGCCAAAAATGGACCCACCCCATGGTAAAGAGAGAACACAATTAATATTAGTTTCAGTGTTAAGCGTTTCATTGTTTTACGCACAGCAATTCATTTGAATTTTTATCAAGTATATATTGAGTATTCATAGTAGCGATCAAAATAACGTAAAGTTTACGTAAGAAAATTCATTTTTTATTTTCATATTAAGTTATTAGTAATTACTATTAATTTTAGTAAATGAGACAATTAGGAAATTATGCGGGATTTCTGCGGGACGGGGATAATCAAATTTGCGGGACTGCGGGATCCCGCGGGACGGGACGAACAAATTGAGTGCGGGACGGGACGGGACGGGACGAAAAAATTCGTCCCGCGTCCATCTCTGAATTTTCTTTAAGTTTCCTATCTTTACACGTAAATACCATATTTACTGAAACTCGTCCAGTAAATACTGTATTTTCTAGTAAATTCTGTATTGTATCTTAAACGCCTTTGTCTTTGCGTGTGGTTGGAAAAACAAAGAGCATGCCGACGTCATATTTAAAGTCAAAAGATAGATCACGCATAGTCACAATATGTACAAAGGGGCGCATGATCATAAACTTCAGAAGTTTAAAACATTAGTTTACAAAATTAAAGAATTATTTTATTTCTAACACAGCTTTCAAAATCAAAACAGATTTATGCATGTATTATATTCAAAATGAATCACGATTCATTAAAAATTCATAGGTTACTGTATAGTCTTGAGCCTGCTTTTCATAATTTAAAAAATACACAAATAACATTTTTAAAACTTTAAGTAAACTTTTAGTATATGTTTAATTAAGGTGTCAGCAAAACTGCTTTTAATGTGTTAACTGTAGTAACTATGGAATAAATTTTTAATTTTATAAACTATATAATGCTTTTTAAACTTCTGAAGTTTATCTTCATGCACCCGCTTTGTACTATGCATGACCTATCTTTTGACATTAAATATGACGTCGGCATTCCCTTAGTTTCCCTACCCAAGCACAAAGACAAAGGAGTTTAAGATAAAATGCAGGATTTACTAGAAAATACCGTATTTGGTGGTGGAGTTTCAGTACAGAATATATATATATATATATATATATATATATATATATATATATATATATATATATATATATATATATATATATATATATATATATATATATATATATATATATATATATATAATATATATATATATATATATATATATTTAGTCGGTTTGATATCAATCTGGTTGATTACAGTCATGAAATTTATTCATAGAAAGGAATAACAAAATGAAAAAATTTTCTTTATATATATATATATATATATATATATATATATATATATATATATATATATATATAGAAAAAGGAATGTTCCTTGAATTTATAAGCTAATGATCGTGGCCCGGGATTTGAGCTGGGCCTAGTAGGGGGCCCGGATTTCGGAGTCCTCGCCTATCACGGGGCCCGAGGATTTGGCCAAGGAGCGGGCCCGGGCTTTGGGCCGGGCCTGATAGCGTGCTTCGGGCTTTGATTGGACTTCAGGCCTAGTAGCGGGCCCTGGGCTACTTGCCGGGCCTAGGCCGGACTAGACGCGGGCCCCGGCCCGGCCTTGCGGATAATTATTCCAGGACCCTGTCAATTTTTTTTCGGAACAACCCTAGTGAATGGTGAAGCATCATATATATCATTTAGCAAATTAATAACTCTTTCTGCTTTTCGAATTTTCTGGAAATTTGCAGCATTGTGTTGGCAGGTCCATCGTGGATGCAGTTAGCATGCAAGCGTTTTAAACAAACGCAAATATTAAGCTTCTTACAGACGACCACTCAGAGTTGGCTGCGGGTTCAAAATTTCAGACCCGGCCCGGACCCGGACCCGTTAGACCGGAACCGGACCCGTCCAGACCCGGATCCAGGTACCCGGATCTAAAAAAGATCCAGTTTCCATTTCAAACATTCACTGCATTCTTAAATTTCACTGCAACTTTATATACTATAATGTAATAGCCCAGTTGTGAATAAAACCTGTGATAAGCTTTAGGTAAATTTGTTTTACTCTTTACGACAATTTTTATATGATTTAAGTGCTAGGCTAACAAAATTTGGATCTCATTTGGATATTGGTAGCAGTTTATTGTCTGTCGTAGGTTCAAAGACAGTATGAGACCGTCCTTCGACTAAGTTACGAGTTACAACTGCTCTGGAGGAAAGAAGGTGAACGAAATTTTGGTGGCTTTTGAGCTTGCTTACCAGATTAAGTTTTGCGTACATTGCAAAATTTTATACTAATCAATTCGAGTTATCATATTTCTACTTCCAATTCTAGTTACATAGTCCAGTTCTAGTTACATTCTGTTATTAGCCTAGCAGAGCAGCAAAGATTAGAAAGGCATCAGCTAGGCAACTACTAAACATTGTGTATCATTGCATCACACGTAGGTTCTACCACCATTTAATTAGAAAAACAACACGTCATACTGCTTAACGTCCCTAAATGTACCAAAATCCAGTTTCTTCAATATTTTGGACCCGGACCCGGCTTCGGACGGACCCGCGGGTCCTAAAGTTGGACCCGGACCCGGCCCGGCCCGCGGGTACCCGCGGGTCCCCGCGGTACCCGGACCCGGCGCCAACTCTGCGACCACTAGTGTTTTAGAACGGCCGGGTTTAACCGGCCGGCGGCCGGCCGCCTAAAAAATGCCACCGGCTGGCCGCCGGCCAACGGCCGGCCGGCCGGCCGTTGGCCGTTCTCCGCCGGCGCCCACCGGCCGGCCGGCCGCCGGCTGGCCGGCGGCTAGCCAGACATATTCTTCAGTGTGTGAAGGCAATCTGAGCTTGAAAGTTACAAAATATTAATATTATGCATTACAACGGCAATGGAATCGGCTTTTAGTTTATATATTCGGGAAAAGTTCACATTCAGCGTTGGATTTGTTTTGTAAACATTTGCTGCTCTGCTCAAATTGTTGTTAACTAAAAATATTTGTGTTAAGCCGGCGGCCGGACGGCCAACGGCCGGCCGCCGGCCAAACGGCCAGACACTCAGCCGGGCCGGCCGCCGGCTCAAAAGCCGGCCGTTCTAGAACACTAACGACCACTAATATCTTTCGATGTAAGCTGCCAACTTTCATAGTCAGAAATAGAATTTCCAATGTGTTTACAATAAATATGTCGCCTTATTGCTTCTTAAATTTATCCAGTTTAGTAGTGAGAGAGAGAGAAGGGGAGAACAGCGCCGCCACCGCCACCCTCCTGGTTGCCCTTTCCTATTATAATTTCCCCAACTCTTTTTAGCTGTATTTAAGTCATAACTAGGCAGACCTTATTGAAGAAGTAACTAGGTAGCTCCTGATTGGCTGTTTTTGAAGCAGCCATCTGCTCATTGGACAGAGCTACCTAGTTACTTCTTCAATAAGGCCTGCCTACTATAATAATAACAGTTAAGACTATGCCTTCAATAAATTTTTAACCCATTTGATTCAGGTTGACAGCAATTAGCGAAAGCGAAAGTGGATCAAGCCTGAATCATGGATGACCCCGCTCCAGGCAAACTGGGCGGTCCCCCGGTGGAAGGGGGAACCCAGGAGAAGAATTTGCCTGGAGTGTTGCCACCTTCCAGTGATCCGCTTCCGCCGATGGTTGGCCCTGCCTACGAAGCCCTGGTTCTGGCTGGCCTGGTCCTCCTCTTGGTTGGTGGGGCCGTCCTGATCAATGGGGCCCTTGCATCGGGGAATTCTTGGCGGGGATGGCGGGGGACTGGAGGCGGGGGTGGTCCTGGTTCGGTGGCGGTTGGTGGCGTCTAGCCCGGTCGGGGCCCGGTCCGTCGCGGGTGTGGTGGCCCCAGGGTTTTCCTCCGGGTGCTCCGGTTTCCCTGGCGGCCCTCAGGTAGGGGCGATGCCCCATGACTTTTCTGAATGGCGGCCATGGTGGCTCCGGGTGGTCAGTGTGGTGCGCCGGACGAACGATCGGACGATCCGGTGATCCGATGATCAATGAACTGACGACGAACGACGACGACGACGACGACGACGATGAACGAACCGACGGCCCAACGAAAACGAACTTTTTAAAGCCTTTTAAATAACATTTTATTGTCTTGTGTAACCGTATGTCTGTAACTGTGGGGGGAATAGAACAAATTTTTTATGGAGCAGTTGAATTTAGACAATTTTATAACTAACTTAATTTTCAAGCGAGTATGCACCAAACTAAAACTTAAAACTTTCACAATGGTTAGTAGCAGGTAAAGAAAGGCCCTCCTGGCTAGCCGGACTGGAAGTTGAGTGTTGCTGGTTCGGAGGAACCCTAGTCCGGCGGCACCAGTTTTGGTGACCTTCGGAGAATCAGCAACACTAACTCTAATTGACTAATGGTGCCTAATATCAAACTTGTTAAAAGTGATATTGGTTCAGACGAGCCCTGCCAGGTTCGTAATTGAAATGTTAAAAAACGGACAACTCTGGTTAGAGGAAGTATGAACTAATAACACTTACATGGATTGAAAATAATTGAATTTACGAAATTGGGGATTATTTATTTGTATCTTTGTATTTGTTGTTGATTTCAATAAAATTGTAAGAGTCCTTCAATAAATACTAAACAGAAATTTGCCCCTTCAACAAATACTAAGCGGAAATTTGGACCTGCACTGCAGAAACCTCAACTCGGGACAGCAACTGCAGAATCTATGCAGAATCACTTATCCCAACTGCCCTTCTAAGGGCAACCATTTTAAATAGAACTTGTTTCATTGCAGAAACCTAGTACAGAACCCAGACTCAAGTGGTATCCCAACTGCCCTTCTAAGGGCAACCATTTTAAATAGAAATTGCTTCCTTACTGAACTAAGTCTAAGAACAGGACCCGGGCTGAAGTAGTATCCCAACTATCATTCTGAGGGCAACCATTTCTCTTATCCCAACCAAGGTCAACCATATTTTTGACAGCGCTAACCGCTTCCATAATTTCACTACAACTTCAATATGCTGCATAGAACGTACGCCAAAACTTCCAAATCCCTACAACACAATTTCTTATCCCAACTGCCTTTTAAAGGGCAACCATTTCTCTTATCCCAACTGCCTTTTAAAGGGCAACCATTTCTCTTATCCCAACTGCCTTTTCATGGGCAACCATTTCTCTTATCCCAATCAAGGTCAACCATATTTTTGACAGCGCTAACCGCTTCCATAATTTCACTGCAACTTCAATATGATGCATAGAACGTACGCCAGAACTTCCAAATCCCTACAACACAATTTCTTATCCGAGCTGCATTTTAAAGGGCAACCATTTCTCTTATCGCAACTGCCTATTCAAGGTCAACCATTTTGCGTATCCCGTCATTTCAGCACGATGCATTTCGCAATAAAGCTTTGTCAGCACAAATCTGATTGGCTGAAAATTACAAATGCTTGGTCAGCATGACAAATTTTGCTTTGTCAGCATGACTTGCTTCAATTGCTGGAGTATAAATAGAGCTCCCTTGTTTGGGGAAATCATTTGTGCTGGAATGGAGTTTGCTGAGTGCCCGCATTGCTCTGCTACATTTTCAAGGAAGGACAATCTACTGCGCCATCTCAAGTGGAAACATTCAATCGGAAGAGAAGAAGTATGGACTTGTCTGGAGTGAACTTGTCTAGAAGGAACTTGTCTGGCATGATGAGATCGGCATCGAAAAAGCCGACCACTCGGAGGCGTCTGCTGTACAAAAACCAGTAGCATGTCCAACAGTGTGGAAATAGAAGGGCCAGCGGCGAAAGGCGAACCTGGGATAGCCAGGGGAAGCTCCAACCATCGCGGAAGTCGTTGGTTGAAAAGTTTGCAAGGATTTCACAGCATTACATTGCCAAGTGCAGCCATGCCTTGAGTACCTTTTGCAGTCCTAAGCAGGCTGCATAAGGGATTGGCTCCTTTGCTGCAGCAGCGCCTTTGTGCGTTTTGCACGCTGCAGCATTTAGCCTAGTGGCGGGAGTCGGCAATCTTCATAGCAGAGGTAGTAGGTGGGAGACCCCTCGCGGCTCTGTGCTCATAAAATTTTAGATTTTTTCTGAGGAGCACAACTAGCGTTGTACCCCGAACCTGAAGCTATGTCGGAATAGGGTGCTGTCATTGAGGAAAACTTTAGCTAAAAACTTTTAACTTTTCAAAATTGAAAATAAGCATGGGATGTTGGGTGTCATTCAAGAGGAAATTGATCAGAGATTCCAAAAATGTCAAAATTTTTCCAAAATTCCAAAATTTTTTAATATGCAAATGAGGTTTCGATTTTTCAAAGTTGAAAATAACCAAGGCATGTTGGGTGTCATTCAAGAGGAAATTGATCAGAGATTCCAAAAATGTCAAAATTTTTCCAAAATTTTAAAATTTTTTAATATGCAAATGAGGTATCGATTTTTCAAAACTCAAAATAACCATGACATGTTGGGTGTCATTCAAGAGGAAATTGATCAGAGATTCCAAAAATGTCAAAATTTTTTAATATGCAAATGAGGTATCGATTTTTCAAAACTCAAAATAACCATGGCATGTTGGGTGTCATTCAAGAGGAAATTGATCAGAGATTCCAAAAATGTCAAAATTTTTCCAAAATTTTAAAATTTTTTAATATGCAAATGAGGTATCGATTTTTCAAAACTCAAAATAACCATGGCATGTTGGGTGTCATTCAAGAGGAAATTGATCAGAGATTCCAAAAATGTCAAAATTTTTCCAAAATTTTAAAATTTTTTAATATGCAAATGAGGCATCGATTTTTCAAAATTGAAAATAAGCATGGGATGTTGGGTGTCATTCAAGAGGAAATTGATCAGAGATTCCAAAAATGTCAAAATTTTTCCAAAATTTTAAAATTTTTTAATATGCAAATGAGGTATCGATTTTTCAAAACTCAAAATAACCATGGCATGTTGGGTGTCATTCAAGAGGAAATTGATCAGAGATTCCAAAAATGTCAAAATTTTTCCAAAATTTTAAAATTTTTTAATATGCAAATGAGGTATCGATTTTTCAAAATTGAAAATAACCATGACATGTTGGGTGTCATTCAAGAGGAAATTGATCAGAGATTCCAAAAATGTCAAAATTTTAAATTTTTTAATATGCAGATGAGATTTTGGAAGTTATTATTTACATTGATTTTAATATTGGGTTTGCTTTTAGGAAAGGCCAACTGAACAACAAGCTGGAAATGATCAAGCTTCAACAACAGCTTCAAGTGGAAATGATCAAGCTGCTCCTATAACTGTATGTTTTGACTGATGAAACCTGTTTAACCGATGCTGCAACTTTTTGTTAATACATTTACTATTTGCGTTAATGTACTAAGGAAGATGTGTTATTTTCAGTGTACGACTTGTGGGAAATCCTACAAAGACCTCAAAACTAAGAATCGGCATGTTCGTGAAGTGCATGAGGGGAAGAAGAGTCATGAATGCCCAATCTGTCAACGCCCCTTTGCTCGTTTAAATGATATGAAGAAGCATCAATCTATTCATAACGAGAGACCACCTTTGCCTGAACGAGAAGAAGAACCAGTACCGGTACCACGCAAGCGGGCAAGATGCAAAACGCGGTTTACTCAAACTGCTTTAAATAATGCGCTCCGAATGCTCACATTATACCCTATGGAACTAGATTTTGATCCTGCAAACTTTTTATCAAGTCAGCAACCTATTATTATTGATGCTATTGAAGACATTTTGCAGGAAGATTACGGACTGAGAATGTGGATGAGTTTAAAGATAACTTTTGAAAAGGACACCGATGAAAGAATTACGATTGAAGCTCACTTCAACTGTAAAAACAGAATTTTGTTGCGCGGTTCGGAGAAAGAAGTAGAACTTTCTCTAAGTTTTAATGAAATGTTGGATCATATTGAAAATTTTTTGCGTAAAGGTTCTGGGTGGCTTGTTCAGGAAATAAATCATTTGGACGTACATTTTGCGAAGTATCAACCACTTCGAGGTTCATCATACATTCCTCTACCTGAATATATTGCAAGGAAAGAGGCAATTATCAACGTCCAAAATGATGATAACGAATGCTTCAAATGGTCTGTGCTTTCTGCCTTACATCCAGCACCGGCTAATGGTCACAGGCTTAGCAAATACCTTCCTTTCGCCAATGAATTGAACTTTGTGGGAATGCAATTCCCAGTTTCCGTGGCACAAGTGCCTCAATTTGAGAGAAACAACGACTTGAGAATTAATATTTATGGACTTGAAAACGATAATGTCATTCCACTATACATTTCAAAGCGTAATGATGAGCAGCACATAGATCTGCTTCTTTTAACCAAGGGTGATCGTAGTCATTATTGCTGGATCAAAAACCTGGACAGACTTCTTTCCGATCAGCGTCGCGGTAATAGAAAGAAACATTTTTGTCCTCGTTGCCTCATTCCATGTAACTCTGCTGAAAGAAAGATTCGCCATCTGCAATTGTGCAATAACCACGAAGCAACACGTGTCGAGATGCCTGAAGATAAATGGCTGAAATTCAAAAATTTGCATAGAATGCAACGATGTCCTTATTTGGTAAGCGAATTCAGCAAGTTATCGTAGTCACTATCTCAATGGACTCATTGTTCACTGCAAAGCTGTCCCGATAGATCCAGTGTTCATTGCAAAAATATGAACTGTTCCATATTTTAATCTTTTTTCAGCTATATGCGGACTTTGAATGTCTGACTGAGAAAATGCCGGGATGTCAACCCAGGCCGCATAATTCATCCACTTCAAAATATCAGCATCACACACCATGTGGATTTGGTATAGTCGGTGTCATGGATTGCTGTGGAAGCGAGCCAAAAATGGATCAAAGTATAGTTTATCGTGGAGAAGAAAGTGTCAAAAAATTCATCGAAGCTGTGATTGAAGTATGTTTGATTATTCAATGATTCTCGGTTTCGCAAATCTTACACCCACTACAAAGCTGACACACTTCCTACCTAAACCTACTACAAACTGCTTTGTGTTTTAGAAGAATGATCACTATCAAGCCAACTTGAAAGAACCTGCACCTCTGGAACTAACGCGTGAAGAACAACTAAGGCATGAAGAAGCTAAGGACTGCTACTTATGTGGTAAACCCTTTAACGGCGAAAGATCTGTTCGTGACCATTGCCATTTCTGTGGAAAATACAGAGGCGCTGCTCACAATCAGTGCAACATGGGATTTCGCCTGAATCGAGACTTAGTGGTGGCAATTCACAATTTGAGAAGATATGATGGACATCTTATTATGCAAGTAAGTGAAAATATATAATAATTTTATTTTTACCTTTGCAACAGTTTAGATTTTTTCAGTGGCCAATTATGTTTTTATTTTAGGAAATTGGATTGATCTGTAATGAGTTGGGACTCATATTAGATTGCATCCCAAAAGGAATGGAAGATTACTTAAGTTTCACTCTGAAAAAGAAGAGGGTACCGAAAAGACAACAAACCAATGTCTTAATTGACAATGAAGCTGCCGATGATGACGAAGATGATGAAGGAATGTGGAAGATTAGGTTCATTGACACATTCCAATTTCTCACAAGCTCTTTGGAATCTCTTGTATCTAATCTATCCAAAGAAGGCTTTGAAAAGTTTCAAGCGATGGCTGATGAATTTAATGAAAACGAATTGAAAATGCTGCTAAGAAAAGGCGTTTATCCTTATGACTATATGGATAGTTGGGATAAATTCAACGAAACTCAGCTACCATCTAAGGACAACTTCTGGAATCACTTGAATCAGGAAGACATCAAAGATGAGGATTATGAACACGCCCAACAGGTTTGGAGTCAATTCAACATCCAAAACCTTGGTCAATATCATGATTTATATTTGAAAACCGATGTTTTATTGCTTGCTGATGTTTTCGAAAGTTTTCGACGATTTGCCCTTCAAAACTACGGTCTAGATCCTGCTCATTACTTAACTTTACCTTCTTTTGCTTGGGACGCGTGTCTTAAAATGACAAAAGTCTGGTTGGAATTACTGCAAGATCCAGACATGTACCTGTTCTTTGAACAAGGAATTAGAGGCGGTATCTCTATGATCTCCCACCGCTTCGCCAAAGCGAATAACCCTGACGTGCCTAACTTCGATCCTTCCAAACCAAATTCCTGGATTATGTACCTCGACGCTAACAATTTGTATGGATGGACAATGGTCCAGAAACTGCCAGTGAAAGATTTTCGTTGGTTAAGTCGGCAGGAAATAGATGTTATTAACTGGCATGCTCAAACTGATAATCAAAACTGTGGGTATGTTCTTGAAGTCGATCTAGAATATCCTCATCAACTCCATGATTTACACAATGGTTATCCCCTAGCCCCCGAAAAGCTACAAATTACAGGAGAAATGCTAAGTCCTTTTGCTCAATCACTTTGTGAAGATCTTGGAACAACTCCTTCCAAGGTCGAAAAACTAGTCCCAAACCTTCGCCCCAAAACCAACTATATTCTCCATTACCGCAACCTCCGTCTGTATCTCCAGCTTGGACTGAAACTAACTCATATTCATCGGGTCCTTAGGTTTGATCAACGTCCTTGGATGAAGCCATATATTGAGTTTAATACAGAAATGAGAAAAAACGCTAAGAGCGATTTTGAAAAAGATTTATTTAAGCTGCTAAACAATGCAGTATTCGGAAAAACAATGGAAAATGTACGAGCGTACCAATCTGTACAGCTTGTAACCGACGAACATAAATTTGTAAAATTGACTGCTAAGCCAAGATTTAACCGTGCTGTAATTTTTTCTGAAGAATTAGTTGCTGTATCTATGAATAGAGTTTCTGTAAAGTTGTGTAAACCAATTTATGTTGGATTCAGTGTGCTTGATTTATCCAAATATCTCATGTATGATTTCCACTATAATTACGTTGTAGATAAGTATAAAGAACATGCAAAACTATTATTTACAGATACTGATTCCTTGTGTTATTGTATTCATACAGATAATGTATATAACGATATGCACAATGATATGGCTCTATTTGATACAAGTGACTATCCACCATCTCATTTTCTTCATTCTACTCAAAATAAAAAAGTTTTGGGTAAGATGAAAGATGAGACGGCTGGAAGTCCAATAAGTGAATTTTGTGGCCTGCGTGCCAAAATGTATAGTTTTGTATGCGATGGTATTGATAAAAAGCGTGCAAAAGGCATAAAAAAGAATGTCGTAAAGAAATGTATTGCCCATGCTGACTATGTAAATACTTTGCAACAGCGAACATATATGTATCATAATATGAACTTGATTAGAAGTAATCTGCATCAATTGTATAGCGTGCATTTGAACAAAGCTAGTTTGTCTTGTTATGATGATAAGCGATATTTGCTCGACGATGGTGTATCTAGTTATGCTTATGGTCATTATAAAATAAACTATTAAAGACTTTCTCGTTTCAAGTTTAGTAAGAATGGATAAAATCTACTATAGTTTGAAGGATCCAGGATCGTTAAGTAGCATCGAAAAGCTTTACAAAGCTGCAAAAGCAGCAAGATTAAATGTCAGCAGAAAAGATGTGAAAGACTGGCTGCTGAGTCAAGAAGCCTATACACTGCATAAGCTGCGCCATCTAAAGTTTAAGCGTCGTCGAACAGTAACTAAAGGAATTGATGATCTATGGCAAATGGATCTTGCCGATATGAGTAGTGTAGCTAAATGGAATGATGGCTTTAAATATATTTTAGTTGTTATAGATACATTTAGCAAATTTTTGTGGGTATTTCCAGTAAAAGACAAAAAGCCAGAAACAATTATAGCAGCATTTTCCCAGATTCCGCGCACGCCTCAGCATTTGATGACAGACAAAGGTGGTGAGTTTCTGAATGCAAAGTTTAAAACTTACTGTACTGACAGAGGTATTAACTATTATACAAGCCAAAATCCAGATACAAAGGCAGCAATTGCTGAGAGGGTTATTAGAACCCTGAAAGGGAAAATTTACAAATACTTTACACACTCAAATTCTTGGCGCTATCTTGATGCATTGCAAGATTTGATCACCTCGTACAACCGTTCAAAACATCGCAGTATCGGAATGGCACCAGTTGAGGTTAATGAGACGAATAAAGATGAGGTTAGAGCAAAGCTATTTCCCCCAAATGATCGAACAGTACACTATGAAAAAACTAGGTGATGCAGTTAGGATTACTAAAGAGCGAGGGGTTTTTCAAAAAGGTTATTTACCATTATGGACAAGAGAAATCTTTTCAATTAGTGAACAAATTCCTAGTGATCCAGTTGTTTATAAAATAAAAGATGCAAGTGGTGAAGAAATTGTTGGAACTTTTTACGAGGCTGAACTACAGAAAATTATACAAACTGATGATGTTTATAAGGTTGAAAAAGTTTTACGAAAACGAAAATATAAAAGAAAAGTACAATATCTTGTTAAATGGTTAGGGTATCCTTCATCGATGAACTCTTGGATAGGTGAGGAAGACATCAGTGGCTGACGGCCGACGACTTATGGCTTATGGCTGACGGCTTGCGGCTTACGGCTGACGATTTACGGCTGACGGCTGACGACTTACGGCTGACGGCTGACGGCTTACGGCTTACGGCTGACGGCTGACGGCTGACGGCTTACGGCTTACGGCTGACGGCTGACGACTTACGGCTGACGGCTGACGGCTTACGGCTTACGGCTGACGGCTGACGGCTGACGGCTGACGGCTGACGACTTACGGCTGACGGCTTACGGCTGACGACTGACGGCTGACGGCTGACGACTTACGGCTGACGGCTGACGACTTACGGCTGACGGCTGACGGCTGACGGCTGACGGCTGACGGCTTGAAAAAATATAAAAGTAGTAAGATAATAAATGCAGCATCCAATATGTATAAGTGCAATAGTTGCAGCAAACAATTCAAGCATCGACAAAGCTTGCACAAACATCAAAAGTCACACGCTTTGAAAGAGCCGATTTTTAAATTTCATGCGCCTTTTACAATGATTGTTAGTGGGATGACAGGTTCAGGGAAAACCAAATGGGTGATTGATATGATAAGAAGCGAGTTGGTAGATCCAATGCCAGCAAATGTAATGATATGTTACAGCATGTTTCAAGAAATTTACAAAGATATCCCAGCCATTTTACACGAAGGGTTTCCTGATGAGTTGCCGGAGAAGGATACTCTGCTTATACTGGATGATTTGATGGCCGAAGTAGAAGACAAACATATCACTCAGCTGTTTACTAAGATGAGGCATGTGAACGTGAGCACTATTTTCATTGTACAAAACTTGTACTTTGAATCAAAATATATGCGCACAGTTACACGCAATGCTCAGTATATTGTACTATTCCCAAACTACAGAGATGTTTCAATGATTGCAACAATTGGTAGACAAATGTTTCCAACGAAGAAAGATTTCTTACCAGAAGCCTTTGAAATGGCCACAAAGCAACCTTTCGGATACCTAGTGCTTAATCTGAAGCCAGGTAGTGATCCAAAATTAAGAGTACTTAGTGGAATATTGGTCAAAGAGAAGCCTTATGCCTATCTTCCAAGAATATAAAAGGTCAATATTTTAGCTCAAATTTGAAAATGGCTCAGAAACATATTCATACACTAGCATTTTTGAAATCAGCACCGCAAGCTGTTGTAAATGCGAGTATATCATCTTGTTCTAAAGATTTGATCAATGCTTTTGCAGAAGTCGCATTCAATGCATTGTATGGCGATTTTGCATTAAACCCATCAGATATATCCAAGCTGAGAAAATTTAAAAAGGATATTCTCATTCTGGCTGATAAAAAAGTGGCAATTACTGTTAAACGGAAAACTCTCAAAAGGAATGAACTAGTGCATATATTGCTTGAAGTTATGCTAAAATGGCTAAGCGATTAGCTCTCATTCCTTCTTCTCCTGTGAAAACAGCACCAGAAGCGATTCAACCTGTAGTGCAGCTGGTACAAGAAGATAAGCCTGACCTTGTTGCACTTTTCCCCAAGCATTTGCGCAATAAAGCGTCTCTGCTCCTACAGCATGTTAATGTGGAAACGGACGCAAACGGACGAGTTATCTATCCTGACAAAACAATCGGTTCAAATTTGTATGACTTGGTGAGATATTTCATAACACCTGTTAAATTTAGTCCAAAGCGACCTCTAGATGCTCCCAAGTTTGAACAGTTTCTTGCATCTGTACCCAAAGCAGCATTGGGTGTTGGTCGTTCTTCCGAACCGATCAAGTGGTTAAAATATGAAACCTAGCACACTGATGCAGCACCCGCAAGACTTAAATTTGAGTTTTGTGCTGTAGAAAGTGTTAACAATTGTTTTTGAATTAAAAATGCCTACATACTATTGCCTTACCTTGGATAACCAACCAATGGTTGTGTTTCATTCTGGCTGGTCACGATTCAGTAATTTCCACATTGCACCTTTTACATTGGGTGGCATTGACTACAACTGCGTCGAACAATACTATCAAAGCGAAAAGGCCAAGTTCTTTAATGATGTCTATACTTATCGTGAGATTATCAAGGCCAAGTCACCTCGCGTTCACAAACAACTTGCGAAAGGAATCAAAGGGTTTGATAAAGATAAGTGGATGGTCGTTGCTGAAGACGTTATGCTTATGGGTCTGCGAGCCAAGTTTGCTCAAAATGAACGACAACGAAACCTTTTGATAGAGACTAATGATTGTATCATTGCTGAAGCTTCAAAGTGGGATAAATATTGGGGTATTGGACTGGACATTAACGATGAAAGGGATAAATGTAAATGACTGGCCTGGAGAAAATATACTTGGACAATTTATTGACACGTATTAGAAATGAATATAGTCAATGTAATAGTATCCGCAGACTTTAAATGTAACATAGATTTGTACAGTTTACCTAATGTAAAATACAATCCAAAACGCTTTAGTGCTGCTACATTGAAATTGTCTTGTACCTGTCAGATATTTAGTAATGGTCGTGTTGTATGTCTTGGTTCCAAAACTGTTAATAAAGCTTATGAAACCCTTAAAGAGTGTGCTGTATTTTTGACCAGATTAGGCTATCTTGTGCAATCATGGGAGTTAAAAATACAAAATATTGTCGGAACTTGCGATATAGTGTGAAAGCTCGACTTGTCTTGGGTATATAGTTACTTGCGTCATAACTATAGGTTAAATTTTACTCCAGAAACATTTCCTGCAATTACTTTGGAACTAAAAGCGGGTAGCACTGCGCTTATTTTTTATACTGGAAAATGTGTAATTACTGGAAATAAATCACTTCAACAGTTGCAACGCTCACAGAACGAATTGGTAAAAGTTATAAAAGCAAGTAATCTTTCGCTTTGATAAAAAATGGAGTTTGTAACAATAGCTAAACCACTTAATAACATGAAAATCCAACTTGCTACACCTTTGGAGGCGAGTCAGATAGCACTGCAAAGAGTTGTTCTACCAACTGATGAATGGATTATGATTCAGGTAGAGTTTATTCAGCCTCAAATTTTCAATGGAAACTATGTACCACTGCTATGTGTCGCTCGTTCAGAATACCAGCCAAGCACGCTAGTTTATCACGCAACTCGTCAAAGTATAATCGATAAAATTGAACTATCCATTTCTGACCTGCACGGACAGTTAGTGACAAGCGAGGAATTGGGGTTGGTGGAAATTATTTTAAAAGCTTAAAAGTGCCAGCATTGTTACTTTAGTAGTCACAATGTTTCCAATAAAGTTTAAGCACATTAATTCCGAAGCAAGGAATATTAGCGAATCCAAGGTAAAAGCCACTTCCAAGAAAAAAGCACCTGCTAAGAAAAAGTATAAAAGCAAGAAAAAGAATACGAGAAAGACAAATTTCTAATGGCTACATGTGGGAATAAGCTGCTTGAATGGAATGTCCCAATTCCTGTTCATGAAGATGTGGTAAGCTCACAATTGGTTGAAGTCCCGTGCACTACAGCCCTTCCTCGTTCGGATCTTAACAATATTGAATTCAAAATTGATAAAACAGATACTTTTATTGATCTGACCTCCTGTTTTCTATTTATTAGGGCACAAGTGCTAAAAAAGGACGGAACACAATTAACTGAAGTCGATAAAACTGGACCAATCAATAACTTGGGCTACTCCATGTGGTCTAGCGTAGACTGTCTCATTTTTGACCAGTCAATTACATTGAAAAATCCGTATTATCCTTGGCTTTCATATCTGCTATGCTTAGTAAACTATACAAAACCGGAAAAAGATGCGCTACTTTGTGGGGCAATGTATGAACAAGACTCTCCTTTGTTTTTTGACATTAATTTAGACGATGATGCCCCTCCAATAGTTGTAAATGAAGGATTGCGAAAGCGATACGATATAATCGAAGGTTCCAAAGTTTTTACATTATACACCAGGGTGTTTACAGATACAATATTGATGCCAAAATTGCTACCTCCACAAACTGAAGTGAGTTTCATCTTCAAGCGTTCTGAGCCAAATTTCATTTTCATTGGTAAAAAAGTGGAGTGCATTTTAAAAATATCAGATGCCAAAATGTATGTATCTCGAATTAAGCTGAGTGATCAGGCACTGCTACAGCATAACAAAATTCTAAATTCTACAGGCTGCACATGCCCAGCTCTTCGCTACGATACTAAATGCCGTACAATCTCTATTGGAGAACAAAATCTGGATTGGGTACCTTATAGTGGTTCTCTTCCAAGGAGAGTTTACATCTTCATGGTGAAACAAGCCGCATATAATGGTTCATTGCAGAATAATCCATTCTACTTTTTGGATTTTGGAGCTCAGAGAATCTATGTTTATAAAAATGAAATGCTCCTTCCACATTCAACTCCACTCCAAACTCTTGGAGAATATAAGTATCCAAATTTATTTATGGAATTTCTTAGAGGTTTAAACTATAACAATATTGATCTTGGGTTTAAGTGGGATGACTATAGGGTGGGATTTTTCATTACATGCGTTGACTTGACTCCTGATCATTCTGCTGATTGTAACTATATTAGTCCGGAAGAATATGGCACAATTAGAATTAAAATTGACTATAAGGAAGCTCTGGGTACATCAATTGTCGTTTTCTGTGTTGCTGAGTATAATGCTCTCATGAAACTTGACAAAAACAGGAATCCCTCTTGGGAAAAGTTATGATGCCTCCGTTCTGGTAATGCACTGTCTATTAAAGCATTAAAGCAACGTGTTCATCGTATTTAAAAAAATGTATTCCTGGGAATTAGTCACCATTTATGGACAACCGGTTGGTCTTAGCAACCAAATGTTTAAATCAGTTCATGAAGCATATGTCAGCGCACTGAATGCAGACTACGACATACCTGATTGTCATGGGACACCACTTATCAAAATTCATCATTGGAAAAATGGAAAAGTTATAGAATCTTGGACAATTCAGCCTCCGTTTAGGTGAAACTCCGTTCTGGTAATGCAAGTTGTATAAAGGCTGCAAAAATTTGGACATTCATTTGAGATGGCAAAACGCTGTAAGACTTGTCTGAAATCTAAATATTGCCAGTG
The DNA here is from genome assembly GCA_030248195.1 of Trissonchulus latispiculum. Lineage (NCBI taxonomy): Eukaryota > Metazoa > Nematoda > Enoplea > Enoplida > Ironidae > Trissonchulus > Trissonchulus latispiculum. The sequence goes on along the minus strand of JASAND010015160.1, from coordinate 8,580 downwards.
CATACTTGATTTGGTTGCCCTTGGAGTTTGGATACGCAAGAAGCCGTCACCTCCAAAACGTCTAACAAGCAGGCAACCAAAGCGACTACAGCTTTGTCACATTTGTGGCCGCTTCACAGCTCGGCTTGGAGCCCATTTGATATTTGAATGTGCTAGACCTAACCATAGAAGGTACACAGGTCTAGAATAATGGATTCGACCTATAAATTTGTGAAGACTAATTTTTCCAACCACCATTTGGATCTACCCGTCCCCAATGGATCTGACTGTTTCCTTGAGCATATTAGACTGGTTGCTCAAAACACCTTTAGTGACAAAGTGAACTATGGACGCATAATTGCCTTTATTTCATATTGTACACTGCTTGTTGATGTATATAGTGTAAATGAAGACCTTGTCATTTACTGGTGTGCAATGTGTATATATGCATATACTAAATAAAATGGAAAATAGTTGAAAAAATATCAGCAGCAAAATAAAATGGAACATTAAAATATCTGCAAATAGTTGAAAAAATATCAACAGCAAAACGTTTACTAATTTAATTGAGATTAAACTGAAACAGTGGTTTGGATAGATAGTAAAAAATTCCGTTTGACATGCTTGCCCTTAGAATGATAGTTGGGATACTACTTCAGCCCGGGTCCTGTTCTTAGACTACTAGGTTTCTGTAAGGGTTCTGACTAGGTTTCTGCAATGAAACAAGTTCTATTTAAAATGGTTGCCCTTAGAAGGGCAGTTGGGATAAGTGATTCTGCATAGATTCTGCAGTTGCTGTCCCGAGTTGAGGTTTCTGCAGTGCAGGTCCAAATTTCCGCTTAGTATTTGTTGAAGGGGCAAATTTCCGTTTAGTATTTATTGAAGGCATAGTCTTAATTGTTATTATTATAGTAGGCAGGCCTTATTGAAGAAGTAACTAGGTAGCTCCGTCCAGTGAGCAGATGGCTGCTTCAAAAACAGCCAATCAGGAGCTACCTAGTTACTTCTTCAATAAGGTCTGCCTAGTTATGACTTAAATACGGCTAAAAAGAGTTGGGGAAATTATAATAGGAAAGGGCAACCAGGAGGGTGGCGGTGGCGGCGCTGTTCTCCCCTTCTCTCTCTCTCTCACTACTCAGTTTCACATCTCGGAGCAATGCTTTTGCATAAATTCTTTTTGCCACAGTAGTTACGCAGAGTCTTTGCCAACGGATGACATTCAAACACGCGCCAAGTAATTGTTGAAGCCACTGTTGATCTTGTTCTTGCAGAGGTTCGGTTGCATTGCAGATTTGTTTTCTACGGTTGAACATTCTTACTAATGCCCATTACATATCAAAGTTAAAAAGTTGAGTGTGGGCAACAATATATCTCATATACACCGTTTATGGCAGGACGCCAAAATACAAATTTTCAGTTCGAAAATGGGTTTTTCAAAACGCTTTCTTCCGCTCTGGTGAATAAACGGTTTGACCGATTTTGTCACTTTTTGCCACAAATGTTTATTGTTACTAGTACTAAATATTAAATGTATTCCGGCTTTCGAGCGTTGCATGCTTCTTCAGCAATAACAGGTCAAAGTTTGAAATTTGGCAAAAAGTTACGAGGTGACCGTGCGCCGTTTTCGATCTAATAAAATTGGCAGCCACTAGCCTACCCCAGCTTTTTGCCAGTTATTAGGCTCTAATTGGGGCAAACTGTGTGTAAGCTTCGAGGGTTTTTTTTGGTTAGTGTGCTAGCTTTTTGTTAAGAAATAACCCTTATTTTTAGGCCTGAAAAGCTAGCTAAGAGCAGTAAAAATAGGTCAAAAACGTTTTTGTCTCAGATTTCGCCGAAAAGGTGGTTGTAAGGGTTATTTGACCTGCCGAATCCGAATATGAAATCCGTTTGTCGATATGATGCTTCTTTCGTTCAGTATGTGCTTACAACTGTCTTAGAGCTTTTTGGAGCGATCGCCATCCATACTTCGAGAAATCAATTTAGCATTTCTAAATATTGGAGCAAGGTATAGTGACCTAGCTTTCTGCACATCTTGGTACACTCACTGGCATGTAATGCGCAAGGTTTCAGCTGATTCTGCCACAGTACTTTGGAGTAATTGACTCACATCTTCGAAATGGCACGAAATAACAGCGACAATATCGATAATGTAATCTAGCACTGCGAACGCAGGGATTAACGAAATCACTTCATTTTTACGCAAGTTAAGACAGATACTTGGAGTATTAATTGGAACAAAGTTGGGTTCATTTGGTAAACCACAGTTCATTAGACGTTAGTTAACCTCCACCCGTATAGCCCTACAACACCCAATTTTTTGCACTTTGATTGTATCGCACAGAGAAGAATAAAATTATTTTAGAGATTATTTTACCTGATATCAAAGCACTTTATATCAGTACTATTTCTGGAAAATTTGGATACCGTACCTTGCGCATACCGATCAGGGCGAGGCGAACCAAAACCTTCTCTGATTGGCTGGCGACTTCAGCCAATTATATACACATCCATATAGCCAAGTGCTTTGTACTAATGAAACCTATCGCATTGATGTTACAGCTCTGTTGTAGCTTTATATATTTCTTGAAGATTTTAATTCAAATGAGGTCGTAAATTATTTTGAAAGAAAATCAAACTGTTAGTTAGTTTAACATTCATATAGTCCACAATTTATTTTCATGCCATTTAAGAAATCATTCGCTAAAGTAATCGGTTTTCGATTTCCAGCTGACAAAATTTGTTCAAGTTTCGGTTTCTTTAGTTAGTTGCAGTTTCATTTCTTGGGTTGCTGTGATGTGGTTTAATTCATCTAGGTTATTTAAATAGAAGCTTTCTTACATAATCTGCTGTCATACTCAACCCAGCCCGACCTAAAATGTCTAAAATGCGGCTCCATAACATGGTGTATTCCAAAGTGAAAATGTTAAAATGAAAGGATTGGAAGGATGGAAAGGATGGATTTGACAAGGTTGAGGTTTTGGATAGTGAAAGTGCGAGAAAAGGAAGGAGAAGGATGTGTGAGCCGGCAAACTTTTTGTCTTTCTCAGTCAGAGTCAGTCTAAATGTAAATGTCCATGTTCATGTCTATTTCTCTAGCTTTTCCCAGTCAGAGCCAGTCTAAATGTAAATGTTCATGTCCATGTCTATTTCTCTAACCTTTCTCAATCAGAGTGAGTCTAAATGTAAATGTCCATGTCCATGTCTATTTCTCTTACCTTTCCCAGTCAGAGTCAGTTTAAATGTAAATGTCCATGTCCATGTCTATTTCTCTAACTTTTCCCAGTCACACACAGTCTAAATGTAAATGTCCATGTCCATGTCTGTTTTCCAACCTTTCTTAGTCACAGTCAGTGTAAATGTAAATGTCCATGTCCATGTTGATATCATCTTCTGCTTCATAGCGTGACACAGTCAGTATAATTTTAAATGTCCATGTCCATAGCTGGCTTACTCTGTCACTCACCCTGCCTCACACCCTAAGTACATGTACATGCTACATGTCAGGTGACATGGACATTGCTGAATGTACATTCTACATTGTCCATTGTCCATAGTCTAGGTGTACACCTGGCAGCCAGCCATGGACATGGACATTTAAAATTATACTGACTGTGTCACGCTATGAAGCAGAAGATGATATCAACATGGACATGGAAATTTATATTTAGACACAGTGTGACTAAAGGATAGAGAAATAGACATGGACATTTACATTTACACTGACTGTGACTAAGAAAGGTTGGAAAACAGACATGGACATGGACATTTACATTTACACTGACTCTGACTGAGAAAGGTTAGAGAAATAGACATGTACATGGACATTTACGTTTAGACTGACTCTGACACTGAGAAAGGGGTAGGAGAAATAGAGATGGACATTTACATTTACACTGACTCTGACTGAGAAAGGTTAGAGAAATAGACATGTACATGGACATTTACGTTTAGACTGACTCTGACACTGAGAAAGGGGTAGGAGAAATAGAGATGGACATGGACATTTACATTTAGACTGACTCTGACTGGGAAAAGTTAGAGAAATAGACATGGACATGGACATTTACATTTAGACTGACTCTGACACTGAGACAGGGGTGGGAGAAATAGACATGGACATGGACATTTACATTTAGACTGACTCTGACTGGGAAAAGTTAGAGAAATAGACATGAACATGGACATTTACATATACACTGACTCTGACTGAGAAAGGTTAGAGAAATAGACATGTACATGGACATTTACATTTAGACTGACTCTGACTGAGATGCCGAGAAAGGTTAGAGAAACAGACATGGACATGGACATTTACATTTAGACTGACTCTGACTGGGAAAAGTTAGAGAAATAGACATGGACATGGACATTTACATTTAGACTGACTCTGACAGAGAAAGCATTTAGGGAAGAAACTTGTGAAATGGGTCGCAGTCGCTTTTCCTGCTTTGCATAGCTGTTTCTTTAGTGCTTTTACGTTGTTTAATATACATTGTCCATTCGCCATCCTTCGCCCTCCTTCGTCCATCCTGTGGGGTTGGGTTGGAATACATGAAAAAACTACCTGTATTTTCTTACCTACAGGTAGCACTATATAGTAAAAACTAGTTTCTGAAAATTTTTAATCCTCTAGAGTCACCATTACTCCACCAAATTCGGATTTCGAACCTAAATTGGTGCAAATTGGTGCAGCCGCAGAGCAGGCATGTGACGTACAGCGGAAGAATTGTTGACAAAGCCAGATGCTAGCTAAGCAGACAGAAAACTAAGTTGTTTCTGTACAAATCAGTTATGGGTGCACAAACCCAAAAGCAACGTTCTATAGAACTCTTAATTTTACAATTTCAAAACAGATATAATTGTCAAAATTCGTTAAGCATAGTTTTAAAAAGTAAAATATAGTCCTCAAACAGTGAGTTTTTAAAACTTGACTGCTTGACGGTGTTTGCGTAATGGTGCTTGAAATTGACAGCCAATTACAGCAAATGGTACATGGTAAGGCAACGGCATCTTGTATTACAAAAAAAATACCTGTACATGAAGAAGTACGAAATCATTTTGAGTGTCGTAGCATTAGCGTTCCAGTTTTTGAATTCAAATATCAAAAATACGTTTTATTTCACAAAATTTAATTTTTGCTTTCGAGTTTCAAGAAGAAACAATAGAAAACCAATGGATAAGATTGAGGCCGTAGTAATGTCAAGAAGAGGAGCCCTCTAGTAGCTTACTCTTCTAATATACAGGACAAAATCATGGACTCTTGATAACAGCTTATCTAAATTATTTCCTCCGGGCTACCAAAACGTGTAAGATTAAAGGTATGATAGCTGGGTAGTTTTCTTTGCTTTCCACTCATTAGAGCTGAATAAGAGCTGGGCTTTCTAATGCATTGCTCAGCATTTGTACATATAATGAGGATGAGTTTGATATTTTCTTGGATAATGCACAACTCTACAGTAGAGAAAAATTGCCATTCGAGAACCACACGGTACCGGTGGTACGCAGTTGTTTTTAAAATATACTTGTATAATTAATTAAAAGCTCACTAGCTGTTATTGACTGAACAATTATTAAATTTCCTTAACTAATCCAATGCCTCAGACCGAAACTGATTGCCGTTCATTTTTCCTTTCTGGTATGCGGAATTCATCGCAGTTTATTTTATGATCTTAAAAACTAACAAAATAAACCTAGTTTACATTTGTCACAAACCTTATTCAAGAGTCTATGATTTTCTTTTATATATAAGAAGAAGAGTAAGCCACTAGAGGGCTCCTCTGCTTGGCATTGCGTAACGGTGCTCCACCACAATGACCACAATACGCGAATGTTCCCCCATTTGGGAGGGGAGTCGACCAAATCGACGGCGCATACTCCCCCTCCGTTTGGTGGGGGGGGGGGGGGTAAGGTTGTGCTCGGACCGTGAATCGGGCCTCGGGGTAAGTTATTGGTGTATTCCAAGGTGAAAATGTCAAAATGAAAGGATTGAAAGGATGAAAAGGATGGATTTGAGAAGGTCGAGGTTTTGGTTAGTGAAGTGGGAGAAAACGAAGGAGAAGGATGTATGAGCCGGGAAAGTCATTGTCTTTCTCAGTCTGAGTCAGTGTAAATGTAAATGTCCATGTCCATGTTTATTTCTCTAACCTTTCTCAGACACAGTCAGTCTAAATGTAAATGTCCATGTCCATGTCTATTTCTCTAACCTTCTCAGTCATAGTCAGTCTAAATATAAATGTCCATGTCCATGTCTATTTCTCTAACCTTTCTCAGTCACAGTCAGTGCAAATGTAAATGTCCATGTGCATGTCTATTTCTCTAAGCTTTCTCAGTCACAGTCAGTCTAAATGTAAATGTCCATGTCCGTGTCTATTTCTCTAACCTTTCTCAGTCACAGTCAGTCTAAATGTAAATGTCCATGTCCATGTCTATTTCTCTAACCTTTCTCAGTCACAGTCAGTCTAAATGTAAATGTCCATGTCCATGTCTATTTCTCTAACCTTCTCAGTCAGAGTCAGTCTAAATGTAAATGTCCATGTCCGTGTCTATTCTCTAACCTTTCTAAGTCACAGTCAGTCTAAATGTAAATGTCCATGTCCATGTCTTTTTCTCTAACCTTCTCAGTCAGAGTCAGTCTAAATATAAATGTCCATGTCCATGTCTATTTCTCTAACCTTTCTCAGTCACAGTCAGTCTAAATGTAAATGTCCATGTCCGTGTCTGTTTCTCCAACCTTTCTCAGTCACAGTCAATGTAAATGTAAACGTCCATGTCCATGTCTATTTCTCTAAGCTTTCTCATCATCCCGGTTTCCCTTCCTCAGCGCAGTCAGCGTAAATGCAAATGTCCATGTCCATGTCCATGTCTATTTCTCTAACCTTTCTCAGTCACAGTCAGTCTAAATGTAAATGTCCATGTCCATGTCTATTTCTGTAACATTCTCAGTCAGAGTCAGTCTAAATATTAATGTCCGTGTCTATTTCTCTAACCTTTCTCAGTCACAGTCAGTCTAAATGTAAATGTCCATGTCCATGTCTATTTCTCTAACCTTCTCAGTCAGACTCAGTCTAAATCTAAATGTCCATGTCCATGTCTATCTTCTACTTCATAGGGTGACACAGGCAGTATAATTTTAAATGTCCATGTCCATGGCTGGCTTACTCTGTCACCCACCCTGTCTCACACCCTAACTACATGTACACGCTCCATGTCACGTGACATGGACATTGTTGAATGTACATTGTACATTGTCCATTGTCAATAGTGCAGGTCTACATGTTGGGGTGGGGTAGGTGTACATGTGGGTAGCTAGGTTGTGGGAATTTGAATGTGGGCCTTGTTGGGGGTGGGGGTGGGGGGGGGGGATTGTAAAAAATATGAAATTTCAAAAAACAAGTGTCGACATAATCAAGACATTTGCGCAATAATCTTAAAAACTGCTAAAACTTCGTGGAAATAAAATAAACATTTTCTTACCAATTTTTGAATCTATTTAATTAGAAGCCAATCCGTAGCTAACAGCATGGACAATGGAGAATGTAGAATGTACATACAGCAATGTCCATGTCACGTGACATGTAGCATGGACACGTGTTTTGGTGTGGGGCGGGGTGGGTGGAAAGGATGAGCCAGCCATGGACATTTAAAATTAGGTTGACTGTATCACGCTATGAAGTAGAAGATAGACATGGACATGGACATTTATATTCAGACTGACTCTGACTGAGAAGGTTAGAGAAATAGACATGGACATTTACATTTAGACTGACTGTGACTGAGAAAGCTTAGAGAAATAGACATGAACATGGACAATTAGATTTAGACTGACTCTGACTGAGAAGGTTAGAGAAATAGACATGGAGATGGACATTTAGATTTAGACTGACTCTGACTGAGAAGGTTAGAAAAATAGACATGGACATGGACAATTAGATTTAGACTGACTCTGACTGAGAAGGTTAGAGAAGACTGAGGCGACGTGACGTCAGTCCTCTAAAATATTAATATGTGTATTGGTCGAAATTATTTGGGATTGAAATGATGTTAGAAATGTTATTTTAGATGTAATTTATAATGTGTGAAATTTATGTTGAAATTGTGTTGTGAAATTTATTTGAAAGTCTTTTAGTTGAAATTTTTAGCGTGTTTATGTGCAAATTACGTATATGTGTATCAGCCAGCCTAGTCACTAGGTGGCGCTGCCAAGTGTACTTGTCTATTTTCGCTAAGAGTCTCTCCCAGCTTCTCGCTTTCTAAGGAGGTCTCAAAAATTAGCCAATCAAATTCTTCCACGGCCTTTCAAAACTAGTTCTGTCTCCCTATGCCTGTCTGTTTTCAGTTTTGTGTTTTTCTACGGTCTGGGCTGGTCGTGTTTATTGCTGCTCTCTCTCTCTCTCTCTGCGCCATAGTAAAGTTTGCTGTGATTTATCTCTGGGATAATAGTGCCCAAAGTGGGGACCGCTTTAGACTTTCTCTAGCTCCAGGGTGACCCTGTAGAGCTGTACTTTTTTTATATTTCATTCCTTATTTAGCCAAAAGTTTCTAGTTTTTACTCTTTATAATTTTTATGCAGTCAGAGAAGTCTTCTGATTAGTTTAGGTTCAG